>MU160940.1:26745-48371 GCA_015888305.1 Antheraea pernyi
CCATCCCATTCGATATACTATTAGTATTCATATATCTAATGTACACGTTACATGTTACAGTAGATGGCGTTCGTATCGTAGTTACAAATGTTTTTGAAAAAGCGTTTCTGTAATGTACACACACACTTACAATTTTACATTTCTTTAATAAATTTTTAAAAAGCGCGTGCGGAGCCGCGGGTAACAGCTAGTTAGATATATAAATACAAAGAGCGTGCCAAATGAGGTTTGTCAACAACAACATATTTGGAACCTTAACCCATCCTATAAGTGCCTCTGTGCTCACTTACATTATATAAGGAACTAATGAAACAATAACTCAAAATGTTATAATAAAGATTAACATTTACATTACATTTAATATTGCCATTATTATAATTAAGATTTTGTGACTATACAAAAAATAAATGCTTGTCTGTTCCGCAAGAAATTGTATTATAAAACTCTTTACGTAATACGTTTATATTCTAAGATCTTATTGGGAAGATCTCTATATCATTAATGTTATTAATAATTATAATGTCGAATTGTAAACAATAAGCTGATAATTATTTCTTTTATTTAAAAAAAATCATGAGTTGATACCTTGCTAAATTTCATGCAGACAAAGTCGCGGGTAACAGCTAGTTTAAACTAAAATTACTGGAATTACTTTTTATAAGATCAGCTATCTGCCAGTGAAAGTTATGTGAAGATCGATCGAACCCTTTTGGAGATAGCATTGCGGGCGAAGCTACGGTTAACTGCTAGTATAAACTAAAATTGCTTGAATTGCTTTTTATAAGGTCAGCTATCTGCCAGTGAAAGTATCGTGAAGATCGGTCGAACCGTTTTGAAGATAGTACTGCGTGCCAAGCCACGGTTAACAGCTAGTTTAAATTAAAATAGACTAAATTACTTGATATGATGTCTGCTATCTGCTGGTAAAAGTACCGTGAAAATCGGTCCAATCGTTTTGGAGTTAGCATTGCAGACTAAGCCGCGGTTAATACCTAGTTTAATTTAGACTAAGTAACCAGCTGTAATTTCAGATATCTGCCAGTGAAATTCCTGTCAAAATCGGTCCAGCCGTTTCGGAGATTACCCGGAACAAACAGACAGACCGACAAAAATTTTAAAAATTGCATTTTCGTTACCTATCATTAGTGTGTATACTTTCGTACCCAATCAGTAAAAAAAAATTACTTTGATATTACATACAGACACTTTATTTATATTATAGGTATAGAAGATTATGTGCCACACAGGATCTACGTCACTGCAGTCGGGTTTTGACAATATTGCCTAAAACGCATCCTGATCTTCTGCTTTATATCGCAGTAGACATATCTTCCTAACTAGGCTTAGACTTGCAAGCCTTGATTTACTACCAGTCTACGCGTAATATAATTAAGCGCTCATGTGGTGTGTATAAGAAGCCTTTCGAGGCGATGATGGACATAGATTCGAATCCTAATAACTAAGTCGGAGGTTTTAGTGGAGGAAAACATCGTTATAAACCCATAGCGTGGAGATAGGACCATTTCTAAGTTTTTTTATGTCATAGGAGGCAAACGAACAGGTTGGTCACCTGACATTAAGTGATCACCAAAGTTGGTTGGATCCTGGTTCAGCACCTAAACAATGCCCTAAACGAAAACTTACCCCTAGAAAAGTGATGGTCACTGTTTGGTGGTCTAGTGCCGGTGTGATTCATCACAGCTTCTTACCAAACGGGGTGAGCATTACTGCAGATGTGTATTTTGAAGAACTGAACACAATGATGGAGAAGCTGGCACATCTCCAACCAGCATTGGTCAATCGCTCGTCTGCGCTGCTCTTGCACGACAACGCGCGACCTCATACTGCACAGCAGACGGTCTCCAAGTTGCAAGAACTGACGTTGGAACTTCTCCGTCGTCCGCCCTAGCCGTCACCAGACGTTGCGCCTACAGACTACTACTTTTTCCAGAATTTGGATAACTCCTTGGCGGGAAAAAAATTCAATACCCGAGAGGCAGTAGAAAATGCTTTTCAAGAATTTGTTGCCTCCCTTCCAGCTGATTTCTTTAATCATCAATTCATCAATAAACTGCCACTGTTTTGGTAAAGATGCATTGATTGCATGGGTGATTACTTCGATTAATACAAATAAAAAATACATGAAAAAAAATCGTTACATTTTTTCATATAAAACGGCAATTTCATAGGTAAAGACCTAATATCTAAGCGTTGTTTATAAACAAAAATGAATTGTTAAATTTATGTAAACACATCACTTCAAAAGGGCTGTTTTAATAAAGATATATTTTCTTCTGCTTTATATCGCAGTAGACATATCTTCCTAACTAGGCTTAGACTTGCAAGCCTTGATTTACTACCAGTCTACGCGTAATATAATTAAGCGCTCATGTGGTGTGTATAAGAAGCCTTTCGAGGCGATGATGGACATAGATTCGAATCCTAATAACTAAGTCGGAGGTTTTAGTGGAGGAAAACATCGTTATAAACCCATAGCGTGGAGATAGGACCATTTCTAAGTTTTTTTATGTCATAGGAGGCAAACGAACAGGTTGGTCACCTGACATTAAGTGATCACCATCGTTCATAGATACTTGCAACACCAGGGGGGTCACAAGTGCGTTGCGATCCTGCGTTTGGGGGGAGGAGGAGGAAGGGAAGGGGGAAGAGAGGAGAGGTCGGCCTCCGGCGCTCTCACTGACCGAACGAAACACAAAAACGCAAGCACTGTTACTTCACGTCGGTTTTCTGTGAGAGGATGGTACTACCCCGGGCGAGCCGACCCATTCATGATCACCAATAATAGAGTGTGGCTCTACCACCTACCCATAGAATTATAAAACTCCATCCTCAAGTTGGGATGCTGTCGTCAAGCGCCTGTTGGTGTGTTTCAGCAGCTCCACTTGAGAGCCAGCCTGGTCTAAGTTTGGCATTTTTACAATCTTAGACCACATCGACATTTAACATCAGATGTTATTCTTATCAAATGCTAAAACCTTTAAATTAAAAAGAAAACCTTATCTTATTCAGAATTTATCTCCCTCGTCATATATTTCAAGTATATATTTATACAAGAACTAGCCGGCCAGGCAGATGTTGTCCCGCCCTGATTATAAAAAAAAATGTACACCAAAACCTTCCTCATGAATCCCTCTATCCACTGGCGAAACCCGCATGACAATCCGTTCAGTAGTTATTGAGTTTATAGCGAACAGACAGACAGACAGACGCGGTAGGGGACTTTACTATGTAATTATATACATAGCTCTTTCTATTACATTTCATTTCGACACACATATGAAAATATATTAATATTAGCTCGCTACGCCTATAAATTGCATCTGAATGCTCTTAGCTTTGGCCCGACGACCTCGAGATGAAGGGAATATGAACAAAATGCAATCTCCGCGCCGACGGTTTAATGTAAAAAAGTGCATTTCATACGACTCCCTAATGCACGTATAATAGAGGCGAATTTTCTATAGCAGAGAGAAATTACGATTTCGTTTGGGATTCTCAAACGGTTTTTGTATATGAATATTTTTAGGTTAACAGGTGTGTATTATTTCTTTGTACTTTGATCTTGTCCTTTCAGAAAATACTTTGAATTGTATGTAATAATGTAGTGGGCAGTTGGGTATTTGTGAACGTTTAAACCGAGATACGTTGACTCCCTAGTTTGTTTCGTAACTATGTATTAGTTGGCTTACTTATACCTTCAGTATCCTAGTACTTGCAAACCTGAACTGCCTGAATCTTCACTAAATAAGTTTAAGTCTAAAAGTATGTTATAGAACGTAAGAAATTCTATAACTTTCATTATGCACACGGTAGCTTTTGATGTAAAACATGTATAGCGGCAGGTCAGGCCGACTGTTGGCGTGGCGACATGTCGCTACGGCATGCGTCACCACGCTATATGATTTTCAATTTTTTAACTTTATATTTAATTAATATAAATGTTTATTAAATAAACGCTTATCTTTTTCCTTAAAAAAATCCTAATATCTTATTATTGATTATGCTATATTTATTTCCTATCGTAAACTATATATTTCACATTTACCAGTCGTTCCACGGCGGCTTACATTTTTTTTAATGGATTACCTGATACGGTCTTCCTCGTGGGATATCACATAAAACTCTTTAAAAAGGGACTGAAACATGCTGTTCAAGGTCGGCTACACAACAGTAATATCTCTGATGTTGCAGTTGTCCTATAGGTCAATGTCAAATAGTCAAATGGACGGTCTGCCGATTTGCTGCCCATTGGTTAAAGTAAAAAAATCGTATTGGAAAGTGATCACAGCACAGAAATCTCAGGTTATCTGTTCAAATATATATGTTTTAACGAGATACCTTTAGCCCCTGCAAATGATGTAAAAATGTGATGAAAACTGTGAAAATGTGATTGAGAAAGAAACGTACACTTCTCGTGTAACCTGTGCCTATAAGGTCAAAGTAAGAAAAAGCATACGTCAAGCTTAATACCATTAACGCTTAGACCTTAAATGTATGGGCGTTGAAAATGTGTTGCACTACATTCTGGCATAGTTTTTTTAATGTACATTAGTTTACGGAGATAACTACTAGCAATTCATATGTATTTATGACTATTAAAATCCAGATAAATATCGGACATATTATCCCATTGCTTGGTAGGCACTTCCATTTCCCGTCTGGGTGCCCACTTTTGACAGTAAATACCATTGACTTCCGGTCGAGTATCCCACATGTCTCGTCCCACCATGGCAGAGTGGCGCGTTCCAACCGACGCCATCTTTCTGCTTCATTGCGTCGAATAATAATCAGACAGAATTTAAAACATTAAGCTTCTAATAAGGTCAACTTAAATTAATGGAAGTGTTTGTTACCTTAAAAATAAAATGCATATTAAATTACTTTATGGGTTTCCATGACCAATGCTAAGGTAGTTGATTTGACTTTTAAAATGTACGCTGATAAAGAGATTCGAAGTATTCAACCATAATGGCTTCGCCAATGTAATAAGTTTAAAAGGTAGAGAATTTTAATTAAAAGTTGTTTGATTTTTCCTATATTCACAAGCAACTCACTTAACATAAAGATAAGTGGTGTCGGTTTATCGGGATTCGTATATTCGACTAAATGTGGTCATTATTATGTAATTTAATTTAATTTTTGCAAACTTCTTAAGTCACGTTGAATGGTATTTTTGACAGGAGATAAATCGATAAATTAAGGTCATGACATGCTAGCAAACATGACCTGCCGTATTACGCTTGCACAGCTTGCGTCAGACTAGCGACACCTAGTATAGGGGGCTATGTACATCTAATATTGATATTTTGTATTGAAATTGTGCAGTATATCAAGTGTTTGAGATTCATTAATGAACTGTGTAAAAATGTATATAATTATTGTTCTGATATATGATAACCAAACTATTGATAATAATTTCATTTCACTTACAAATTATGAAATTGTTATTTGTTTAAAATAAAACTACGACGTCCGTTCACTTAAAGCGTTTATTCCGACTAACCCTATTGTACACATCGCACATTGAAGAACAACGCTAAACTATATTTATAACTAACAGAAATTTAAATAATTCACAGTAGGTATAATTAATTTAAAAATTCAAAACAGAACACAGTTATTCTATTGTATTGAGTTCTCACTTCTGTCTGCAGTCCTTACGACCGACTCGACTTTTTTTTATAACACTAAAGCGCGCCAATAGGTAATAAATGAAAAATAAATTTAAAAAAGCGTTTGATAAACATAAAATAAAATGTTTCATCTCTTCGTAGTTATAATATGTTAGTTAGTAGGTAATTAGTTAGTGTTAGTATTTATAATAATATGGTAACCAGTTGTCATAAAAATAAAGAAATAAATATATAAAAAAAAAATCAACACACAATAGATGCTCACAGATACGATTTTTAACTTACACATTAAATAAAACGATAGCAAAAAAATCTTGCGAAACGAGAGTCCGCAGATAAGGAGAAGAAAAAAACAGTTGTTATTCGTATATTTTAATGAGAAACATCATCCATAAAAACTTTAGTAAATCAACATTCTCGTGTAATAACCCTTCAATTATTATTCGTATTTTAATTGTATATCATATATGCGCCTTTGTATTGATTTCACAGAATTCACGCCTGTCCGAGTGCTTTTCGATGTCTCCATCGAAAGCCTATAGGATAATCTTTTCCAAACATTTACACAGAAAGAGCTAACATATTTTATTAATTGTTTAATTTATAATACTTAACGTAAGCGATAATGGCACATTGGTTACTTGCTAAGACATATAGATCATTCCGAATAAATTATAAGTGATAATAAGGCAGCTCTATTCACAATATTTTCAATAATTCTATTATACAACAGAGTTTTGTATAATAAATACAATATATCGTTGTAGGTCGATGACTCATCGCTCCTAGAATCATTGCCCACAGCTTGTTATATGTTAATCGTGGAGTATCTCCTTTCCCAAACCGTCCTTCGAACTATCTCTCGAACTGTTTCTGACGAACTCTGTGGTCTGTGACTGTTTTTAGGAACGTAACGTCGCGATCTTCTCGCTCCTGTTGGGATACAGGTGCGGGGAAACCGTGGCAAGGCGAACCCTCTGACGGTGGTAATTTTTCGACACCCTTCTCTGAGGGTGCGTCTGTGGCGGAAGCCTAAAGGCTTCCTTTGGGATATCGGGGCACGTCTCGGTCACTCCGTAGAAGACACACTTTAAACGGATAATATGTATTTACTTATGCTTTCAATTTTTTAAATGATTCGGATAGTGAATCGGTTATTACAGGTTCCGATTTTCGCCGATTCTAATTAATTTTTGAAAATGTATGTATTTATTAATCAGGGACAATATACCTTTCTAACGGTGAAAGAATTATCAAAATTGGATCAGTAATACCAAAGATGACGTCAACTGACAAACTTTACCTTTTTATAATATTTTGAGGTTTGCCTCTCTTTCTTCTGAGACGAATACATCGGTGTTATCGTCGTCGGGTGTTTTAGGAGTCCGTTCCCGTTCCTTATCAATGTCCCTCGCTATTCCCATCCGCCAATGAGCGTGCACCACGCGTGTGACGCGCATTGTACACGTGTGCCGCATTACCCGGACGGAGACCCCTCGAGATGCGTATCTAGTATACATGTTTTCTAAACGACCGACTTAAATGCCCACGTGTCTCTTCCTTGCATTTAGGAATTCCTTATTACAGGCGCCGGGCTATTTTTTCTCCTTACCTCATGTGGCGCCAACGGTAATTTTTTTTTGCCAGACTCGTTCGTAATGACTCTAACATTTATCTAAATGAAAACTTATCCAGCACATTATATGTTTATTAACGCATCCATTCTTAACGGCGTCATCATTCATTGAAATAAAAACATATACCTATTACGATTATATACGGCAGAAAGCATTAAAGATGTTTGGTTTAATTTGTAGAGTCGCGAAACTTTTTGTAAATTTAAGCTCTTTCAAAATATTGTATTTTGCTTATATACGGACTCATCTCGATTATGCTTCGCCAATATGGTCGCAGAATATATTACACATAAGTCTGAACTGGAAAAAATTCAAATAAAGTATTTGAGATACTTAAATTTCAAACTAAATAAAGAACATATTCAAATAATTTTGATTATTATAACTTATCATCATTATCGGATCGACGAATTATTTTTGATATGAAATTTTTATATGATATTTTAAACTACTATACGGATTGTTCCGAACTTTTAAATAGAATTCCTTTTAAAATATCCACGAAAACGACTTGAAACCCGCGGTTGTTTGCACCACAGCCAGTTAAACATAACTACGCTAAGAACTGTTTTACAGAGATGTCTTAATGTGTATGACACGAAGTTCCATCATATTGATTTACTCCAGCATAACCGGAATACTTTTATCCAGAAACTGAATTCTAAAGCAATATAATAATAATATTGGTAGAATAAAATATCGAAAAGGAACATATCACATACACTTACACATAAATTCACAGATACACAAGAACACTTAACATCCCAGTCACAGTCACACCTAGAACGCATTAACTCAAATGTACAATACTATTAATTTAATATAGTTACTATATAAAGTGTAATAATTATCACTTTGTAATTGGCACTACATGTTTTTAAATTAAAAATAAATTATGTTTTAAATGTGCTGTAAAGTAATAAATAATAAATAACCATTACGATATCTAATAATTGTAATTTAACTTACAGTTTTCAAATTACACTAAATGATATACACATGGTGAAAATGGTCTTAATGAAATCAAATTCATAAAAATCGTACTCACTATAACAGACGATAGTTTGCAGACATTTTCCGTTGTCAATTATTTTTCGAATGTGAAGCGATCACGGTAGTCTCAACACCATTTTTTTTTTTTTTTTTGTCATAGATGGCAAACGAACAGGTGGGTCACCTGCTGTTAAGTGATCACCACCATCCATGCACACTAACAACCCCAGAGGAGTCGTAAGTGCGTTGCCATCTTTCGGAGGGAAGGGTTAGGGGAGGGAAAAGGAGAGGAGAGGGGAGGGGAGATGGGTCTCCGGCGCTCTCACTGACCGAACGAAACGCAACAATGCAAGCACTGTTACTTGACGTCGGTGTTTCTATGAGAGGGTGGTACTACCCCGGGCGAGCCGATGACCATGACGATAGACAGCTTTAAAGATTTTATTGTAAGGGAATGCATGGCTTACTATCTGCAACAAAGATATAGATTCGGCTTTCGGTGCAGGAAAACGTTGTAATAATGATCTCAATACTTATAACACTTTAAATGTTTTACACAAATAAGCGCACAAAGATGTCTTAAATGTCCCCTATAAAGAGATGAGATGTGTTAGAGACAGTAGTGGGATTGTAACTAGGGATAGTTCAGAAAGCAATATTCAAGCTTTTACGCAAGCGGTGTCACACAAAGTTCAATATTGGAAAACTATTTCGGTGTTACTATGAAAAACGTGACAGACATGAATGTTCTATCCCAAATGAATTTAGTTTGAATGTTATTTATATAAACTGCTATTGTTTTCCATCACGCGAAAACTATTAGATATTTTTAATTTGACTTATTAAGCATATGGTCCTGATCTAAATATCACGAAGGCTTCATTTAACATAAAGTTATTAAAAATGTAACATAATGCGATGTCTATAAGCACTACGCGTTCAGCGATCTGCAAAGTGGGGCAAACGGTATGTTACGCATATGTTATTATGCGTATGCATCTATACGCACGCTATAAACTGATAATATTTATTCACTTATGCTTTCAATTTTTTTAATGATTCGGATAGTGAATCGATTATTCCGATTTTCGCAGATTTTAATAAATTTTTGAAAATATGTATTTATTAATCAGGAACAATGTACCTTTCTAACGGTGAAAGAATTATTAAAATCGGATCAGTAATACCAAAGATGACGTCGGACATCCCAACTCACAAACTTTACCTTTTTATAATATTAATATACATTATTAAGATAATAAATAATGCAGACGAAGTCGCGGGTATCAACTAGTTAAATATGAAATGATTAATTTTAAATCTTCAGAGTTCCTTTCTTTTTCGATAGTTTTTCGAGTAAACACGATCCGTGCACACGCTCTGTTTGTCCATTAGGTAACAGCGTCTGAAATCCATTCTATTTATTTATTTTAACCGACTTTCCACGGAGGTTCTTCATTTCCTGTGGTTTCGTACCATTTCCGGTCTCCTTTGTACGGTCCGGAGAGTCTTACGTTGAGAGTTCCTTTAACCAGACAGTTTTCTTTTTATTCATTATATGTGCAATATATTAAAATAAAATTGTATATTTTTCTTGACAGAATACGCATCGATTAAAAACTACAAAATTTGTATATATTATCATATTTAATTATATACCGTGAGACCAGTCGTTAAAAATTAAAAGAAAAAGCATTGAACCTGATTAAGGTACGTAGTTCTCAAGGAACATCAACTGCATAAAGTTTTTGGCGGGATCTTTGAACGTCATGTGATAGATTTTATATTTTATTCATAATTTTGTGTTATTCGGCTCTGTATTTTGTAATATTGTTTAACGTAATATAGTTCGGTTACTATGCACTAGCGAAGTGGATGATAAATAGTACCACGGTGCATGGATTCTGACTTGCCACAAAAACTCGCTGGAAAGTTCTAACAAGACGGTCACCATCTTGTTAGTACATTGAATTTATCACAATATAATTTTTACTCAACAATGGCAGTAATAATCTAGAAAATTGGGTTGTTCTCTGTTTCCTATCTCATTCACTCAGTCACTTTTTATATGGACATTTTTTAACCCAAACTGTTCCCTTTTGTATAATTTTGCAGAAATTTTCTTTCGTATAAACATTGTACTAGCAATTACAAACATAACATAGAAAAATATTAACCAAATACGTGCAGCAGTTCCGAAACAATGCGCTTAAATTTATTTATATTATATAGCAAGTATATATATGTTAAAACCGAGTATATCATCCTCTTTGGCAGACTGGCTAAAAGTTTGTACAATACTATTAATTTAATATAGTTACTATATAAAGTGTAATAATTATCACTTTGTAATTGGCACTGCATGTTTTTAAATTAAAAATAAATTATGTTTTAAATGTGCTGTAAAGTAATAAATAATAAATAACCATTACGATATCTAATAATTGTAATTTAACTTACAGTTTTCAAATTACACTAAATGATATACACATGGTGAAAATGGTCTTAATGAAATCAAATTCATAAAAATCGTACTCACTATAACAGACGATAGTTTGCAGACATTTTCCGTTGTCAATTATTTTTCGAATGTGAAGCGATCACGGTAGTCTCAACACCATTTTTTTTTTTTTTTATGTCATAGATGGCAAACGAACAGGTGGGTCACCTGCTGTTAAGTGATCGTCGAATTGTAAACAATAAACCGATAATTATTTCTCTCATTAAAAATAAAGAATGAGGTGAAATCTTGCTAAATTTCATGAAGACAAAGTCGCGGGTCTAAAATAGAATAATCACAATTACTTTTTATTAGGTTCGCTATCTATCAGTGAAAGTCCCGTGAAAATCGATGTAACCGTTTTGGTGATAGCATTGTGGGCGAAACCACGGTTAACAGCTAGTATAAACTAAAATTGCTTGAATTACTTTTTATAAGATCAGCTATCTGTCAGTAAAAGTTTTGTGAAGATCGGTTAAACTGTTTTGAATATAGTACTGACGGCGAAGCCACGGTTAACAGCTAGTCTAAATTAAAATATACTAAATTACTTGAAATGATGTCCGCTATCTGCTGGTGAAAGTTTGGTGAAAATCGGTCCAATCATTTTGGAGATAGCATTGCAGACGAAGCCGCGGTTAATACCTATTGTAATTTAAAGTAGCCTAAGTAACGCGCTGTAATTTGTTCTACCTGCCAGTGATATTTCCCTCAAAATCAGTTCAGCCGTTTGGAACATTACCCGGAACAAACAGACAGACCGACAAAAATTAAAAAAATTGCATTTTTGATATCAGAAGCGTGTATACTTTTCTATGTGTGTTTGTGTATGCTCCTACATTTGGCGCTCCCCTGCGTGATGACAACGGTGGGATGACGAGGCTCCTACATGAATGACTATAGGGGCACGTATAAGTGATTCCGAAAAGTTATTACAGTGTTTCTTCTTCTTCTTACCCTTATCCCACATAATTAGGGTCGGTACAACATGTTTCTCATGTTGTGGTATATGATTTGGCTTAATTTTACGATCGGCCGCCTGCCTGACATCAACCCTCTTTGGGATTATTTTGTTGTACCACTGTATTTATGATTATTGTTATATAGTTGCGAAGTCTGAAGGGCTCTTTTAGCCTTACAATTTTTCGTTCCGGTTAAAAACGAAGTTCTTGAAGATTGTGGTTTGCTTGTTATATTGCCATTTTTATGTAACGGAAAACTATCCAACTTAAATTGTAATTTAAAATCTACATATTACAAATTGTTAATTAAGTGTTTGTAATTCTTACCTCCACACATTATATCAATAAAAGTTTAAAGAACATACAATTTATTTCAATTACAATATTAGCATTGTTTTAGGTCAATTCTTACATTGATTTAATTTTTCACTACCATTGAGACGGTTTGTATATTTGGCAATTATCATTATTGTTATACGCAGTGGCGGATTTAGCAGTACGCTGAGTAGGCTGCAGCCTTGGGTTGGCAAATTTGGCAATTATTACAGTCTTTAAGGTTCATATAATGAAGGACTAAATTTCAGAAATTCAAATTTCCTAATATTCTTGATAATATATTGTATCTGTTATAGATTAAAAAAGCTAGATTTCGTAAAAAAAAACAGTATGATTTAAAAACTAGAAACAAACAAAAATTCGCCATCCCATGTTCATGCTCAGTAAGACTACTAACAATTTTATATAATAGTGATAGATTCTACAACAAAGTCCCAAAGGATATTACCGATTTGCCGAACTGTCAGTTCGAGCATCATATCAAGCGAATTCGACATCAAAAGGCTATTGTAGGGTGGATGAATATGTGAACTATAGTGATGTCTGAAAATGACATCGCTCTCTATAGATCTGCTAAAAACGATAGTTATTATAATGCGTTATTTTAAATATATGTGTGTATTGTACATGGATTATTGAAGATAAAATATGTACTTTCTAGTTAATTTTTAAAAATATAGACGTATAATGTCAATTTTTAAAAGATAGAAAAGGACATTTAGTAATATTATCTAAGAAAGGACTTTATTATTACTGGTATTATGGTATTATGAAGATAAAAATACCATAAAAAGTTTAAAGACTTGTGTGATTTGAATTGTCAAAAAATCCTAAATATACAATTAAAATAAATAAATATTAAAAAAATGTTTTATAAAACAAGTTTATATATAAATTGCGTTGAAAAGCTTCATCTGGTATTTTTAATTGTGCTTGGCGTCCATTTTTGAAGTTCGCCATTGTTTTATCTCATTATGCAAACATTGCAAGCTTGATAAAAGTTTGTTATAAAAAAGATAAAATAGATCGAGTTGCTTACTGGATCTTCTCGATCCTTCTCGATTATTATGGTGGTAGAGCCACGCTGAAACTATTATTGGTTTCAGCATGAATGGGTCGGCTCGCCCGGGGTAGTACCACCCTCTCATAGAAAACCGACGTGAAGTAACAGTGCTTGCATTGTTGCGTTTCGTTCGGTCAGTGAGAGCGCCGGAGACCCATCTCCCCTCCCCTCTCCTCTCCTTTTCCCTCCCCTAACCCTTCCCTCCGAAAGATGGCAACGCACTTACGACTCCTCTGGGGTTGTTAGTGTGCATGGATGGTGGTGATCACTTAACAGCAGGTGACCCACCTGTTCGTTTGCCACCTATGACATAAAAAAAAAAAACTAGGTTGTCTTGTTAGTCGGTGATAGGATTTTGACTTTTATAATCAACATAATAGAGCCTATATTGAACAAAGTATTTTTTATTTTGATTTTGATTTCCAACGTTTTTTAAAACTATTATTATATATTTCATGGCTGATATTAAATAGATATATTTTTAAACAACACATTAAGTTCTTGATTTTAGTTTTCAGAGTGTCTCTTGATGCGTAGGTCTCTTCAACTGTTTCCATTTTTTCCTATAATTAGCTTTTCTTTGCCAAACAAAACCACCAAAATAGTTTTTGTCCATTTTATATTGTTATTTCTTGTCATGTCTCCTTGCCACATTGATTGTTTAACTTTGTCTATGTCTTTTACCTTTGTTTTCAATTTCTTATTCATCAGTCTTACTTAATACTTAAATAAATTAAAGTAATGCCTATCATCTTTTAACTCCCAGTCTAGTTTACTTTAAGGCTCCTCATAAACTTCATATATTTCTAACTCGGGCAATAAATATAAATTGATACACGATATTACCGAATCCCGTAATTCACAGATAGATTTATATACACTGGAATATCTACTTACATTCTAATTAAGTTTATAATTAAATATTGTATCTCGTTAAGTTTATAACCGGATCTTATTAAACCGAGTTGTGTGAACGGGAGTGACGGATCAGTATCTTGTAGCTTTGATGTGTACTCGATTATCAAATCCCGAGATAGAAATTTCGCTTTGATTATAATATGTACAAGTGACGCGGTCGCAGGATAGGATTATTGGATTATGAACTCGTGTATGTTATATATTTACGCGTGTCATAAACCACAGGGGTATAAATTATGTGACTTAACTATCTATGATTATAAAAATATGTATCATGTAAAGATAAACCAGATCAAGTTTCTTGCCGGTTCTTCTCGGCGACTGGATTGTTCGACAAAACCGGTACTTGACCTTCTGAGGATCTAAATCGAATAAAGTATTTTAGATTTTGTCGTTTTAGCAATTCTGACCGAATACTTAATGAGGTGGGTTTTATTGAAACAATCTAGTCAACGTACATTATACATTGTTATAAAGCTCGCTTGTTTGTACGTTTCAACACACTAATTTAACTATCATTCAGATTTTAAAAGTTCTCTTCATATTTTAAAATATATTTTTTGATAAAAGTCATCTATATGTTACTTTTATGTTCCTTTGAAATTTTTAAATTAATTATAGTGTGAATTATTGAAATTTCATAATTTGTAAATTACCATCATTACTCTCTCTTTTATGTCTATTGGCACTCTGAATAATAATTCTATACATTTTTACACAGTTTATTACACATGAGCTGCACAATTTCAATATTACAAGTACACAGGTTTTTATACTACGCGTCGCTAGTCGGGCGCAAGCCGCGCAAACGCAATACAATCGGTCACGCTTACTAACATGTGATAACGCGAAATTATAAATGTATCGCCTGCCAAAAACATACCACATAACGCGCCTAAAGAAGTTTTCGCTTCAAAAATTAAATTTAAAATTAGATTTAATTTAATCACATAACAATGACCACATTTAATTGAGTGCGTATACAAATCCGACCCACAATTCATCAAAAATATGATGAGCTGCACAATTTCAATATTACACGTACAGAGGCTCTCTTATACTACGCGTCGCTAGTCGGACGCAAGCCGCGCAAACGCAATACGATCGGTCACCTTACTAACATGTCATGATGCGTAATTATAAATGTATCTCCGGCCAAAAAAATACATGCTTAACGCGCCTAAAGAAGTCTTCACTACAAAATATAAATTTAAAATTAGATTTAATTTAATCACATAACAATTACCACATTTAGTTGAGTGCGTATACAAATCCGACCTAACCCGATACCACTTAGCTTTATGTTAAGCGAGTCGCTGTGTACGCTTGGCAATATTGGAAATACGAAAACAGCTTTTAATTAAAATTCTGTATCTTTTAAACCCATTACATTTGCGAAGCCATTATGGTCGAATGCCTCGGATCTCTTTCAGCGTACATTTTCTGAATCAAATTTAACTTTTTACTATTGGTGATGGAAACCGATATATTATTTCCATTATTTATTAATTCAATTGTCTCTATTTCTAACAGTTAACGACGGTTACAATAATATTACCACAATAAATAATTTACCAGGAGGCCTAGTTTGAGCTAAAGTATACCACAAATTGAGGAAATAAAAAAACCGTCGGATTTAGCGTGGAGCGCCCCGTAAATCTTTTCAGAAGTTAAGACTTGTACAGTATAACAAAATAATCGAAGCAACACTTATTTCCTCTTTCAGTTGTACCACGGCTAGGATTTTATTTGAAACGGAAGCGGAAACGAACGGGGCGACAGCGGCGACAGCTTGTAAACTTGTTTACATTACAGCCTGTGTTTACAGAGATATCGAAAAATTGTTGTTATAACACGATAAACTATACTTAGGAGTTAATACAGTGATAGATCTAGGAGTTATTTTCGATTTGAAGCTCACATTCGAAAGCTGCCAAAACCCTTCACGTCTGAATTTAAATGCATTAAAACTTTGAAGATACTGTATTGTGCCTTTGTTCGTAGTCACCTAGAATATGCTTCTCAAGTTTGGATTGTACCACGGCTAGGATTTTATTTGAAACGGAAGCGGAAACGAACGGGGCGCCAGCGGCGACAGCTTGTAAACTTGCTTACATTACAGCCTGTGTTTACAGATATATCGAAAAATTGTTGTTATAACACGGTAAACTGTACTATCACGAGTTAATACAGTGAGAGATTTTCATTCATTTTCATTCCAGTCATTTTAATTTTCGAGTCACTTTCGATTTGAAGCTCACATTCGACTCACACATTGATAGTATAGTAAATAAAGCTTCCATAGCCCTTGGTTTCATCTTAAGATTATCGTCTGAATTTAAATGCATTAAAACTTTGAAGATACTGTATTGTGTCTGAGTATCGTTCGAAGTCACCTAGAATATGCTTCTCAAGTTTGGAACCCTAACTATAATATATACATCTCTCGTATCGAGCGAATCCAAAAACGCTTCCTTCGATATTTGCAATTTACAACTTCCCATTACTTAAGGACGGCATATCAACAAAATGCCTTAGTAATCCGAGCATGTAAATATTTTAATTCCTTAGAGAATAATCTAGATTTATTTTCGACTAGCGTACCATGTTTTAGAAAATGTTTGATATGAGACTTAGTTTATTGATACTAACATTGTGTGAGTAATAATTATATTCTTTTTTTTTAATTCATAGCAGCGTTTTTCTTTGTTTACTTATATCTCTACGTATAAGTGAAAACTTGTAATTAGCCTTTTTATGCTACTTCACTGGTGTTATCTGTACGTTTACTCAAATAAATAAATAAGTTTTATCCTTCTTTGGAAATGTTATATATTTCTTATATATAAAATTCTCGTGTCACAATGTTAGTTAGCATACTCCTCTGAAACGGTTTGACCGATTTTTATGAAATTTTATATGCATATTCAGTAGGTCTGAGAATCGGTTACTATCTATTTTTCATACCCCTAAGTAATAAGGGTCGTCCACCCCTAACATTTATTTTTAATCTTTTTAACAATTTTTATTTATTTTATTATAATGAGGCATTAAAAAATACATACAAATCTAAATTTTCACCATTCTAACACCAGACCCCTATTTTTTTATAGTCATTTTAGTGATTAATCATTTTTCATCCCACTCGATTACTGATCGATTATTTTGAAAATTATTTCACTGTTAGAAAGGTACATTAGATTACGTTTTATTTAGGTAAATATATATTATATAATATAGCAAATGGGGCGTGGAGGTGAGGGTCAAAGGAGCAACCCAGTGGATATCGGGAAGACATTTCTGGCCAATATATATATATAGTATAGTTTGGAGTCACAATTGGACCTGATAAGTTACGCTACAATCGCTTAAGATTTTTAGCGCTTAGAAATAAAATTGGAACCGGTAATAACCTATTTGGTGCAGACGATGTTGCACGGGTCAGCTAGTGTGTATATACATGTCATATTTCTTTATTCTTGATTTTGTTGTTACAGTAGCTATACCTATTTAATGTGATCACCTATGGCGTGTTATGTGTGTTATTTGTTTGTTTGTTTTTCATTTATCATGGAGGCAAACGAACTGGTGTGTCACCTGATGTTAAGTTATTACCAGCGTCCATAAACACTAGCAACACCAGGAGAGTCGCAAGTGCGTTGCCAGCCTGTGTTTGGAGGGGGGAAGGAAAGGCGAGGAGAGGGAGAGGGAGAATCGAGGTGGTTGTACTTATGTTATACTCGTAGGTTTGTTCTTTTAATTTTTTATTATAACATTAATATGATTGACTGAACGTCTGTTTATCATCATATGGGCTCCCATCGAAAATCAGCGTCGTAGTACTGCTGTTCTGCACATATTTGCTAAATGCGTTTGTCAATTTTGTTTTTCTTTTTTCAAATGTATCTAAAAAAATGTATCTAATTTGTTTGTCTAATTTAATTTAACTCTATAAATATTTCAACAATAAAAATATTTCTTTGTATCTAACAAAGGTGAAAAGACACGGTGTGTATGAAAAGAAAAATGTTTATAAATCAGTGTATAAACATGAAAATTTGAATTTAAAAAAATCATATAATAGGTGAGTGTGTAGCAGAGACAGAATACATAGATATATATAAAGATATTGATAGATTTGGCATCTATTGATGTTCAGTTGTTATTTTATTTCACTACATAGCTGATACATGCTGAGGGCAGATTAATTGGTCCCATATTCAAGTAAATTCGGGGCGGGCACTTACATAAAAAATATTTTGTCGCATAATATAATGAATCTTAAATACCTGCTTTATATGAAACGTCTATGATTTCAGTTAATTAAATTATTCTCGGCAAAATCAATATCTAGCATTCGAACACATGCTATCCTAAATTACTATTCGCTTTAACATGCCTGTTATAACATTACGTAAACCTGTGCTTTAAATGTTGGATTGTTGTGGTCATGTCTAAAAGTTTTTATTTACGAGTAATTAATGCGAGGTTTTAAAAATAACTAAAAGTTCGTTCGTGTGCACAGTCCCTCGCATAAGTAACTTTCTCTAACATTAGAGTTTACTATGAACAGCGAAAAAAGAAAATAAAAAGGTCGCTCACGTGCGAGTCCCTCGTATTTGCAACTTTGTATAATCCCTAGCAGTGATGAAAAAATTAATTTTAATGTCGTTAAATAACATTATAGTCTGACCGTAACCGCTGTACCGCGTCTTAGGTATGCGGGGGGAGGTGGGAATGAAAGAGCATGAACTCACATGAGATTTGTAGTGTTAGAAAAATCTTACGATATCAAAGCTCAAATTATTGGAGCTGTATATTTACAAGTATAATTATATCCAATCCCTGTTTATGTCCAATATGATTTTGAGATAAGTACAAATAAGGAATCAATATAAATAAAATGAATCTTTAATTCTTGAATTTTTTTTAACGCGTAACGCACTATCCTTTTTGACATATTTTATCTCATGTGCGTCTGACACAGACAGTTCATTCGCCCCCCTCCCTCCTCCCCGTCTCGCCGCTCACGTACCTATGGTGTGGTACAGCGGTTAGTACCATACTAAGTACAATATCGTGTAAGCAATAGAGAGGCTAGGAAGAATCTTTGATTTACTTATTTTCGATGACTGATGATGATGTATGGTGGATCTGGATGTGTAGGTCTGATACGTGAGGCGCGTGGTCTCATGTATTGAACTGCCATCGCCCTAATAGCGAACCATTATCAATTCCTCTTTTTGACAATAAATCCCTTATTTCTAGACTTGTTAACTTGCTGCTCTTGAACCTATAAGGAAACCAGAAGTGATTTAAAAATACTTATATAAGTGGGAGGTACCTAAATGGGGGGTTTGCTTACTTTTTCTGACCAGCGAGGCGGACGCGGCGGTCAGAAATTACAAAAAATCTGCTAACATAATATGGCTTCTTAGTTGCGATGTTACTTTAACGTTTGTCAACTTTAATTCTGTGATCTGTATATATCTGGCGTCGTGATATTCAAAGTGATACAAAGATGTTACAAATGATTCCTTTATTTAGACATTTTATTTTTCATTACTCGGGATGTCCGTAAAGTGGACTATTCACTGGCGGACGATGAACAATAAACACGACAATAGAGTGCCGACGGCATCGCCTCGCCCGCGCCGCAAGCCACAGTCGCTACTCCGCACTGCTGACAATGCGTTTTGTATATTTCTTTTTTGCAATCGTTCCTGAAATACAATGAAATGTGAGCGATTTGTTCATTGTTCATGTTGGTTTTGTTCGTTTTAAAGAATTATTTTTGCTTGTTTATCTATATATTGAGTTTTTGTAAGATAAAAAACACATTACGAGTAAATAAATTCTAAACATTTTATATCTTAGTGATAAACTTAAAGGTACTCAAAAAACTTTAAGAAATACTGTGACTATATTAACTGTGTCTATAACATTATTGTAACACTACCTGATCCTCGTCCGCTATCTTGGTATTAAAGAAAACTCCAAAGGGATAATGAAATCCAAAGAATATTAATTACTAGAACAATCTACGAAAAATTCCGCATGAAACATATGCCAATTAGATCAGTAATTTTGATGTTATTTAATCTCAAATAACTGTATTCTGATTACATATATATTGATTAAAAGGCGTGATGTTCGAGAAGTTTAACTGGGTGAAAAATCTGATAATCGCAGGTTTGAACCCAATGTACCAACGAATTCTTCAGTATTCGCGTACATTCACTAATTCTAATTGGAAACTCTATCGGCTGATGGTGAAGGAAAACATCGTGAGGAAATAATAAATAAAATAATAAACCTACATTCTTGTATGGAAAATATAGAACTGTATTACTGATTACTCGCAGTTTGAAATTACTAATACGTAGTAGGCGGGCGTCGTGTTTATGCCCATGACTTCCTTCTGGAAAAGGCTTATGGCTCTGTAGTGGGTATCTTACTGGCTGATGATGATTTATAGATTCTCATTCGACTAAAAAACTCGTGTTATTTAACTCTCGTGACTCGTGTCACGTAACTCGTGACTAAATTAAATGTGACTCGTATCAAATTGAGGTGACAGTGCTTGCATTGTTGCGTTTCGTTCGGTCAGTAAGAAGACCGGAGACCTACCTACCCTCCCCTTCCTTCTTACCTTCCTTTCTCCCCCCGCCCCTCACAGGCTGGCAACGCACTTGCGACTCCCCTGGTGTTGCAAGTGTCTATGGACGGTGGTGATCACTTAACATCAGGAGACCCATTTGTACGTTTGCCTCCTATAATATAAAAAAAAAACATAGACGTATACGTATATTGTGCATATACTATAAGCAATTAATTAACCCTGTACCGATCCTTCTCGGACTTTTCGATTTCTATAGACTTCGCATGCAATCGATCCCGAATCGAGAGCATCTATTATTATTTTCATCCGACTAATCGGTTCCCTAGAGTGTGACCTACATCGAGGTTCTACGAGAGGTATAAAATTAATTACTCCCTTTAGACGGGAAATCTCACGGTTCTCGCTTTAAATTAAGAATTGAACCTACTCTTTCCGATTCTCGATGCATAATTGCATTTTTATAATATAAAAAAAAAACATAGACGTATACGTATATTGTGCATATACTATAAGCAATTAATTAACCCTGTACCGATCCTTCTCGGACTTTTCGATTTCTATAGACTTCGCATGCAATCGATCCCGAACCGAGAGCATCTATTATTATTTTCATCCGACTAATCGGTTCCCTAGAGTGTGACCTACATCGAGGTTCTACGAGAGGTATAAAATTAATTACTCCCCTTAGACGGGAAATCTCACGGTTCTCGCTTAAAAAAAAAAAAGAATTGAACCTACTCTTCCCGATTCTCGATCGAGAAATTAATAAACAGCGTTTTTTAAACTAACAGTAAACGGATTTAATTTTATTTTTAACATATTTGGGTTATTATTACACTCATTTTATTTTAAAATTGTATTTGTGTTGTTTTTATAAGAAATTCATAAAACTTTTGCATTGAAATTGTTACCAGCACATGTTCCGCCTGCTTCAATACTGG
>MU160941.1:10646-57487 GCA_015888305.1 Antheraea pernyi
AAAAGTACTTTATTCATTGCGTGTTAAGGTTGAATTCACACAAATTTGTTTATGTTGTCTATTCATTTGTAAGTGACGGGAGTAATTTATTGCTTTGCTCGTTTTATCGTAAGTATTAGATAGTAATAATATTACTGTGTCATGGTTGTAATTAGATTGAACTTAAAACTGTTTTAAAACTTTTTTGCTCCCTTTCTTAGTAAACAAATAGCTACACATAAGTATATATTTACGCGAACAGGATTTAGCTTCGATTTTGTACGTGACCTTTTATCTAGTTATTGTTGATCGAAGTTTTCTATACACCTAATAATATGTATACAAAATTTTATAGTAATCGATTGAGGAGTAAGTCTTGAAAGCGGAACAAAAAACTCGCAATAATATTAGTAAGAATATCATAAATTCTATTATTAACACTTCATATAAATATAATTTTCAGTTTTATTGTTTTTTTTTTATTCAGAGTAATAGTAGTATATATAATGTAGGTAATATTTATAAATCGTAACGTTATATCAATACATTCGTAATTTTGCGAATACAAGTACTTTTATCATAGATTAGATATCGTTTTATATTTACGTATATTACAGTGTTATTGCTGCTGTAATAACGTCTATCTGGATCTTTCGTAATATACGTAATATTTACCTACAGTAAACATAGTGTTTGACATTGATATGTTATATGGAAAAATATAAGCAATACGAGGCTTGTTTTGAGTAATCATATGCAGTAACTAGCTGATATCCGACCTCTTTGTTGTGCGTTAAATAAGCTTTTACCGTGTTATTACAAAAAAGTTAAATACGTATTGAATACTTGTTTTAAAAAAGTTTGGGTACTTTCGTATTAAATGCATCGCGTTCGCCGAACGTTCGAAATCTTGCTCTTTTATTTCGGTTTGATTAGGTTATGTTAGACGTGCGAAAACGGATAACGCGAGCTTGGCGCGGCAGCGTCCAGCGAGCGCGGTGCATTTAATTCGAAACTTATTTAAAGCACGTATTCAATAGTATTCAACTTTTTTAATACGGATGATGTTTTAAAACAGGCAAAGGGTCAATGAAATTAAAAAAATAAGTAGCCTTGAACTATTTGTGAAAAATTCGTGTGGTCAGTCATATGCCGATACGTTCACTAGTTTTTTTTTCCGAACTGACCATACGCTGTTGGCCTGGTGAGCGTTCATAGCTTCAACGGATTATTCACTAGTTTTAACGTGATTTAATCTTAAAGAAACTGTATTTTTATTTTCCTATACGCATAAATATATAATTTTACAAAGCCTTAGTGATAAATATAAATGTTTTGTTATATAAAAGTGGATTTTTGTCACATCATATAATAGAAAAATCCGTTACACATAAATATAACCTTATTTGATTGTAGTCAACCAAGCGGGAATCTATACATATAATAAGAATGTTAATATAACGTATCTGTACTTTTAGATTTTTGTTACGGGTGTATTTGAATAAGTAATATTATATATTTCAATCATTATTAGAAATTTACGTCTGTCTCTCTGTTTATTTGTTTGTTGAACACGCATCACTGCTATACTACTGCGTTCACGGTAAAACCTCACCAAGAAAATCATAAAGCATATCCTCGAGTAACATTTAGTTTTATTAAAAACGGTTCACTTTATCAAAAGTTTTTAATTTTAATGACAACGCGACCTATGTACGAGAGAAAAGTAGACAAGGAAATTGACTTAATTATTCAGATGACCTTATTAATCGCTGTGTTTTTATATGTATAAGATATCGTAAAATAATATTGGAATTTGTACCCGTGTTCATTATTGTATCAATAACTTGTAGTCTGTCATATGAACTCGCATATTATCGAGCTAATAATTATTCCTGATTATGCTTTGATGTTGCACTTTGTATTGTACATGTGTATCATACTGTTGAGTCATTGGTATGCACGTACTCACTAGTACATAGCGTCTAGTAAGATTCCAGTTCATTATCCGATACGAAATATATATAAGAGTTGTTGAAGTATGTATGCTTGGTACACATATATGTTTCAACAACTCATATATCTATGAATAGTTAGCTTAGCTCAGATAGGTCGCGATTTACATGTATCAGGCAACGGCCGAAGCCGAGATGTGCCGTGCACCCTTGAGCTAGTTGCCCAAATAAAATCGGCTGAGTGCCTTGAGCGCTCGCCTTAGTAGTCCGGCGAAGCTGTTAAGATCTTGCTAGGTCAATAGCGTAGTCAGTCCATCAAAAAAATCCAGTCCATTAAGTTCACGTAATTATAACGTCATTAGATACAGTTTTATTGCTGTTTGATTGGCCGAATAAATAGTAATAATTATTATGAATATCGTTTCAATACTATGTAGAGTACTAACTTAAAATATAATCGGTCACATGAAGATTTTAAATAACTTAAAAAAGAAATAATAAAAAAGGAAATACAGAACACTGTATGCCAAAACATTTTATATTATTCCCGAAAAATAGGTCAAAGCCAAACGGAGTTCAAAAGCAAGTAGATTATATATCAATAAGAGTCCCTTGAAATATTATCTATGGGACAATATTACTGTCAGTTAACTGTTTATTTTGAACACATTGTATAGTGAACGAAAATGAGTCGTCACGCTCGGGTCGGTAACGCTGAATCGGGTTCATTCGGTTCTAGGCGTCATCATTATCATTGTTACCTGACAAGGACTGCATCGTTCATAATAAAACAATATTATATTAGTAGTATGTAAGTGTTATTATTTACTTACGTATAAACATTGCTAGATCTGTATAAATTGTAATGTGCATCTATATATTTATGAATTTTCACTTGTATCGTATAGTATACACCCACTTTTTTATTGATATCGGTATATTACATACCTCAAAACATATTGTCATAAATTGCTTTTAGGACTATCAGGCCCACTAAGTCCGGATAAATACAAAGTCAATATCGAGGCACGGCTTTCATGTTATCGGTTCCTGTTTCGATCAGATACTAAAAGTGCCTATTAGCAAACATATTATCGAAATATTTGAACTGATCGCCAAGATAATGCACGAGGTATACTTAAAGTATCGAATATTTTTTTCTCTTAACCCTGTCAAAAACCCACTGATAGGTATAAAACTTATTTTTGTATTAAGAAGAGAACTATCCAATACACGCGTGCGCTTGTGACGATTGGCATGTATAAAATAACTTCTCAAACTGACTAGTTAGGATATGATTTTAATCCGTTTACATTAGTTGCTAAATTACTGTCATTCCTAAAGCTTAAAAAGTATCTTCATATACCTATGCATTATTATTATTTCGTATAACATTTGGTCATTGAGGGTGTAAGGGGTGTCGAATAACATCGAAGACTTGAGACATCCAAGCCAACCTCACCTGCACGTGGTGCACCCTGCTGAATAACGGACGAGGCAATGGCGAAAGCGGGGTGGTAGGATTTTACAGCCCGACTGGGCCGCAACCACCATGTATATGGCGAAAAAGCCCGTCATAATGATTCGCTTCTGCGGGTCGCGTTTCGGGATCAGCCTGTGCATATCCAGCATTTCGCAGGCCGGTAGGACAGCGGCGACCGGCGATGGATACTGTGTCACTCGATGGTCGCCATTGTTTTTGGATTGTACTGTGCTTACAGGCACAGTGCAGCCATTTTGCCGTGCTATAATAATAAAAAAAGAAGCTGATTAGCAGATGCGTGCCTATCAAATAGCTTGGAGAAATCTTCCTTGTCCAAACTATTCTTAAAAAAGTTTATGGCTGGAGCCATTACAACTTTCTCTGGGGTTTTTTTTTATGTCATAGCTGGCAAACGAACTGTTGGGACCCTTTGATGTTAAGTGATCTCCACCATCCATAGACACTAACAACATCAGGGGATCGAAAGTTCGTTGCCAGCCTGTGTTTGAGAGATAGGGAGGGAGGGGGGAGAGGGGAGGTGGGCCTCCGGCGCTCTCACTAATCTACAACAACAATGCAAGTACTCTTACTTCACGTCGGTTTTCTATGAGACCCTCTCACTCGTACTAACCCGAGCGAACCGACCCATTCATGCTGAAACCAATAATAGCTTCAGCGTGGCTCTACCACCTACGTTTGTTCCATGCTGCGACCTATCTGTTAGGCAAGAAGTGCTTCATTGGGTTTCGTTTTGTTTTTGTCATGGAGTTTCACAAAGTTTCAAGGGATGACCTAGTAGGTGTTTATTTTCATTCCGCTTGTAAATATCTTTAATTACATTGTAATAATCAGAGAGGATTTTATAGGTTTCGATTAATTTGCCCCTTTGTATATGCTGTTCTAGCGTGGTAAGGCCAAGGTTTTTGAGGCGCTGTTCATAGGATAAGTTACGTATTGGATACACCATCTTGGTGGCCCTTAATATATTATTGAAAACGATATTATTGTATTGTTTAGTTGTTTGTTACTATTATATACAAGAGTCTGCGGTGTTATCGCAACGTGCGAAAAAACATGCGATGATCAAAACGTGTGTAAGCGAGAGCACGACACGTTGCTAACACTCAAAGAAGCGATAGAAAATTTTATTATCGTTTCATTGTTATAAGTTTCAATACAATACAAAACGAAATATAACAGCAAAACCAAATAGTTTGTATTAACTATTGTTCTAAAGGAACACAGCAACGTATTTAATTAATGATATACGGTCGTTATTGGCATATATAATTAAGATTAGATGTATGACAATTGTTAGTTAAAAATGCAAAATTTAAAGTTAGTATTTTAAAATAGCAATATGTATTCACAAGAGACCGTATCACAATAGAGGATGGAATGCTACATATGCACTTGATTGCAGCCAAATAATATTAATTGAGTCAAAGCTATTTTTAAATATTTAGTCATCAAATAATTTGGTGAGAACAGTTTATGAGTAGTATGAGTTATGAGTAGTAGTAATATCGATTAGGGAATTTTGTAATTCGTTTTATTTGTATCTAGAGGCAAATTCGTTTGTATCTAGAAGCATGTCTTTATAGTTATTATATATTCAGTGTTCTGTACAGTTAACGAAATAATAATACCAATAAAGAATGAAATAATTAAATTCAATTACGGCATTGTCATTCTGTTTCTTATTTAGACGGGTTTATAATTGTAATAAAATCGCATATTATAAAGAGATTATTCGTAACTAGCTTTTGGTCGTGGCTTCGCTCGTATTAATGTAGATTTCATGTAACCTTCGACAATAGTATATTTTTTCTGTACCCCTTACAACGTGTACGCAAAATTTCGTTATGATCGGTTGAGTAGATAAGACACAGAACCGTAACAAATAAAAAAAACTCACATCCGTATTTGTAATATTAGTAAGGATTTTCTTATTGTTAATCCAAAGAATTTCACACAGGTGGTCGCAATAGACGGGTGGCAGAGGCTTTTGTGAAGACCGGCCGCTCCATCAAGGAGTTAGAAGACGAAATGCTCAACGGACAAAAACTGCAAGGACCGATCACCGCTGAAGAAGTCAACCACATGCTCACCAACAAGAATATGGAAAATAAGTGAGTACTGTGTTTTGTTGCGTAATTTTCCCATATTTCTTAT
The DNA here is from genome assembly GCA_015888305.1 of Antheraea pernyi. Taxonomy (NCBI): domain Eukaryota; kingdom Metazoa; phylum Arthropoda; class Insecta; order Lepidoptera; family Saturniidae; genus Antheraea; species Antheraea pernyi. The sequence goes on from MU160941.1 coordinate 16,239, forward strand.
ATATTGAAAATAAAAAAAAATCGACAAAGAAACGACATATCGTGACACCAAGTGTTATGCAAAGAAGTGTTGCCTTTATCAATAATAAGTACACAGGTTACACAGAGTAATGAGGTTTAAACGTACTTTGCAACCTCATTTTATACGGAATATTCTTTTAATTATCATTGGTTTTGTATTTTAATATACTAAAAAATATCTGTTACTTTCAAACATTTGTCGTAATGTACGTGTTAACAAATATATATTGTCGAGTATTCCTGTTAAATTGCTGATTGCGTGTATAATTGTGATTCCACGTCAGATAATAGTTTGTTACTAAAATAGTATTTCTTGGCTTGCATCCACGTGTGGGTTGAGGTCGAACACAATTAGGTGTATTAACTGAAATTGTTCTTTGCGATTCTTATGATGCAAGGTCAGATTGACACATATCGAGTTTTTTTTTGCATTGATCGTTGTTTTCTATCACTTTCCATTGACATTGAACGGTTTTTGGAAACCTCGTCCAGTTGATATACCAATGTTTTAATTTGTATGCACATTTGTTTTTAAAATTGATAAACGGAGCCGATTTAAAGTTTTTTGTTACATCTTGACAATGACAATTTTTAACAGTTTTTTTTTACAGAATCATGATTCATGCATAATATAAGTACAATATTAATCACATCATTTTCGGTTTGTAAAAGTTGTTAAAGTACTTTTTTTATTTCTGTGGGGTATGTTTTTTAAAGTTTTATAGCCATCTGTCTATCATTATTTTTCTCATACACCACTAATAACCATCACCACCACCACCATACGAATTAAAGCAATGGAGAGATCTTATTTTCGTGCTTAGAATTATATCTGAGAAACATTAGCTTTTTACATTAATTGTTTGGATTCTGGAATCAATATAAAATTACAACAAGTCAGTAGATTACACGTATTGTCCGTACTTTATAATTTTTCAGGTATATGAATTACGGAATTTTTGTCCTTTGTTATCAGAGACTAAATATCTTTCAGATAAAAAATTCTTTGTAGCTAAACACGACTATAAGACTTGCTTTATTATTTTGTGCTGAACAGAAGTATGTTTTTGTTACATCTTGACAATGACAATTTTTAACAGTTTTTTTTTACAGAATCATGATTCATGCATAATATAGGTACAATGTTTATTACATCATTTTCGGGTTGTAAAAGTCGTTACAGTACTTTCTTTTATATTGCTGTTAATGTGTGGAAATGTTTTTTAAAGTTTTATAGCCATCTGTCTATCATTATTTTTCTCATCCCCCACGAATAACCATCACCACCGCCACCATACGAATTAAAGCAATGGAGAGATCTTATTTTCGTGCTTAGAATTATATCTGAGAAACATTAGCTTTTTACATTAACTGTTTGGATTCTGGAATCAATATAAAATTACAACAAGTCAGTAGATTACACGTATTGTCCGTACTTTATAATTTTTCAGGTATATGAATTACGGAATTTTTGTCCTTTGTTATCAGAGACTAAATATCTTTCAGATAAAAAATTCTTTGTAGCTAAACACGACTATAAGATTTGCTTTATTATTTTGTGCTGAACAGAAGTATCACATGAAAAAATCCTAGTTATTTAATCTTCCTAATGAAACACTCCCGCAGAGTTTTAAGTAAAATTTAAAATATCTTAAGTTGGACCAAAAATATACTGGTTTTAACGATTTTTTCTACAATGAGAATCATTAATTTACTAGTTATAGTATATATTCGTTTAGACTTTCGCAACTATGTTGTTATTCATAAGATCTGAAACGGCTATTGGTTACGACTAAAGCGGTACTAGATTTCAAGTGCAACTGCCAGAATAAGTGGATAGATGCTTGGCCGACAGATTTCGGCGAGTATTAGAGTATTATGGTATCATTATGAATTTGTCCTTCTAAAAAAGCTCAGATTCACTGTTGGATTCGAACCTGCATTGATCGATCATTTAAGCAAACGTAAAGTTCGTAACTAATCAATCTATTTTGCAATTTTTTTCTCTCGTATTTTTTTTGTTACGATAAAGTTATTTCTTCCATAGTTATACCTTTCATATCTGTAAACATGTTTACGTATATATTTGTATACAAGTCCTCGTCAATCTTTTTGACCGCTTTGAAAATAGCCGTAAGTTCTGGTTTACGCATAATACAAAACGAAATGAAAATATATTTATGGGACTCTAAAATTGGCATTCCTTCCTTCAGTTGTCTCAGTGTTAGTTTTATAATATAACACGCATTTATACCTAAATCTGTGTTCTGTTCAACTATATTCAGAGCGGTCAAATAGTTTATAGTAACGAAGGGCGGTCTAAACAGGTAAAATTTTACATGACGTATGTTATGAACTTCTCTTCAATGATAACTCTAAATATTTCATATTCTCATCTCTAAATATAATCATGTAAATCTAAATATTTAAAAATCCAGTGTCTTTATGTTTGTCCACGAAGAACTCCGAAACTACTCAACCGATCTTCATGAAACGGCTATTGGTTACAACTAAAGCGGTACTAGAGCTGCCAGAATAAGTTGATAGATGCTTGGCCGACAGATTTCGGCGAGTATTAGATTATTATGGTATCATTACGAATTTGTCCTTCTAAAAAAGCACTGATCGATTATTTAAGCAATCGTAATCAGACAATTTTGCAATTTTTTCTCTCGATTTTTTTTTGTTACGGTTATTTCTTCCATAGTTATACCTTTCATATCTGTAAACATGTTTACGTATATATTTGTACACAAGTCCTCGTCAATGTTTTTGGCCGCTTGAACATAGCCGTAAGTTCTGGTTTACGTATAATATCGTCAAGTTTAATACAAAACGAAATGAAAATATATTTATGCGACTTTAAAATCGGCATTTCATCAGTTTCGAACAGATGGCGCTTTTAATTAGTTTGTTGACAGAAAACTGTTATACATATCTCATAGATGGCGCTACGTTTTAATTTTGAATTTCTTTTTTAATGACTGAGCCACAGCGTCGCGTGGTCGGGTCAGCTGGTATATATATATTTTGTGATCGGTACAGGTTTCCGTTGTTCACCGCCGTGTTTCGCATATGCCGAGGGGAGCTGAAGCCGAATGATTTCATCGACTGTATCCGCAGTCACCCCGAGCACATGTAAGACGTATAAAACTTGCACCCGCTTCCTATGTGACTTAATTCTTCAATAGATAATTAGAGCCTATCGACATTAATGTATGTAGAATAGAACCAATTAACTTATTATGTAAATAACATATGTATGTATGTATGTTTATAGGTGTATGTATATATTTAGATGGTTACTATTCCGTATGTAATATTATTATATTGAATTACATGACTGCATACTAAAAATATTATAAATACTTCTGAGAATGTTAAGGAGTTTGGAATAAGGCATATGAATAAGGATATTTTTTTTTTATATTTTTCTATCGTTTTACTTTTTATTTAACTTTAAATATATTACGATACTAACGTTTTTTTTAGTTTGGATAAATAATTTTATTGTTGTTAATTTAAATAAACACGAATATAATATCTCTTATTTAAGTATTTATATGACAGGGTTGCCATCCACAAATTCGAAACTCTGTGTATAAAATAGAAAGTTCCAGGCTTTTTAAAATAATGAAATAGTAGTAAACAATACGTAATACACAATAAAAATGGAATAAATGAACCTCACTAATGACAAGTCAAATTTGTTAAAGTGTCTTTTAAGAACTGTGTGGTCTTAGATAAAACGTAATAACGGTGTTAATGACACACATATTAAAAAATACAATACCTAACTAGGCCAATTAAAAAAACCCCAGAATAAATAGTATTCTGGAAACTACAAGACATTAAGAAAGCAGGACAAGTTCTGAGAAAACGGGAAGGTTGGCAACCCTATTATATATAAATATATCGTGGCCTCGTGATATAAAATTATATGAATGAATTTATCTTATAAAGATGTTACCTTGTCTAAGTAATTTGATTACTGATGAAACGTGACATAGTGACTAGGAAATAATTTAACTTTTTTGCATACTGCAGTCATACGATTACGTAAAGTCAAGCATGCATATTGTAAAAAAACTGTTTTTTTTTTCAAATAATATTATGTTACTAATATTTGTTGATATACATTTAATATCGTTCTTGACGCGTTATCTGCATATAAGCTAACATATTTCGTAAATATGCATCAGTTATCAAGTATAGGCTACTAACTCGAGAATAAATGAACATATTCGAGTGGCCGGTTGTCGAGATAAGGTTTATTAGTGTTTGTGAAGTCCAAACGAATGTAGGTGCTAAGTATATGAATATTTTTAGTAAATTGTTATTACATATAATTATGTAAATCAAATTTATACCTTTGTTTTCTATATCTATATTACCTGTTTGAATTATATTTATCGTATGATGTTGTTTAACCGGTTCCGTAGATAAATGAATAAAATCATTATAAAGTTTATAATACTTTTATTACTACTATCTTCTTACTGTCTTTTCTTATTTATTGTACATATTCAAAAGTTTTATTGAAATGTTTCAGATTTGCTCCCAAGAATATTAGCATTTATTAAATCACGCGTTCAAAATAATGATTTCAAATTCTTCTGCATGCTTTCTGTCTGTTCTTCATTGAGGCATGTTTTATGTGATTTGTTTTTGTTTCGTTATTTATTCATGTGTATTTGTTTACATTTATTAAATGTTTGAAAACGGCTTTGTTTGTATTCTTTAATCTTATTTCTTCTGCTACAATAACATATTTTCTGCAATCATCGTGTTACCATTTACGCTGATTTTCATTTTGACAGATTTTTTTTTAAACTTGTTTTACTAATATTCTAGGAAAAAGCCGACGCCTAAATGTTCTCTGTGACCGAGTGAAGTGCCTCTACAGTGTTTTCCATCATGAACTCGCATTTATCGTCCGCTGCACCAAACGCATTTATCCATTATTCTGTTTAAAATTTCTCATTGGAGACACAGTAGACCATCGTTATGGTTATGTTATTTTCTTCACTATGCTGTATGTAGCTATTAAATTCAGTGAAATGTTCTCAAAAAATGTTATGAGAGTAACCTACATTGTACTAGTATAAGTATAACATTCTATACATATAATAAATACTAAATCTAACGTGTCTGTACTTTTTAGATTTTTGAGAACAAAAAATTGTTGCAGGTGTCTAGGAATAAGTAATAAAATACATTTCCATCATTTTTTGGCATTTATCCATTATTCTGTTTAAAATTTCTCATTGGAGACACAGTAGACCATCGTTATGGTTATGTTTATTTTCTTCACTATGCTGTATGTAGTTATTAAATTCAGTAAAAATGTTATGAGTGTAACCTACATTGTATTAGTATAAGTATAACATTCTATACATATAATAAATACTAAATGTAACGTGTCTGTACTTTTTAGATTTTTGAGAATAAAAAATTGTTGCAGGTGCCTAGGAATAAGTAATAAAATACATTGCCATCATTTTTTTGAAATGTCTGTCTGTTTGTCTGTCTGATTGATTGGACATGCATCACTGCCAAAGTACTGCGGTAATGTAGTGAAGCTGTCGGGTCAATAGCGTAGTCAGTTCGAGGAAAAAAAAATCTGCGGTAACAATAAAACATAACTAACAAAATTAAGCTGTCTGATTGTTTGGACATACATCACTGTTAAAGTACTGCGTTAGCGATAAAACATAACTAACAAAATTAAGCATATCTTCAAGTAATATTTACTCTTTGTTTCATTAAAATCGGGCCACTCTATCAAAAGTTATTGTAATTTGAATGATGTCTCGAGTTAAGTACCTACGAGGGAAAGGTAGATAAATGGACTTAACACATTCGGATGATTTTATTAATCACTGTGTTTTTACATAAGCTTCCACGCGAATGAAGTTGCGGGCACAGCTAGTCCGGTGTCTGTACTTTTTCGATTTACCAGAAAAAAATGTCAATTATATTATTAGATATGTCTGGCTGTCTGTTTGTTTGTATGAACACGCATCACTGCTATAGTACTGGGTTGACAATAAACCCTCAGCAAATCGTAAAGCATATCCTCGGAGTAACTTAGTGTTTGTTTCATTAAAATCGGTTCACTCTATCAAAAGTTATTGTAGTTTTAATGACGACGCGGCGTAAGTATGAGAGAGAAGTAGACAAGTAAATGGACTTAGTACATTCAGATGACCTTATTAATCACTGTATTTTTACATAAGGTTCCATGCAGACAAAGTCGCGGGCACAGCTAGTATAATATATAAAATTAAATAATCAGTATTGGTGTACATTATTTTACTTCTCCGTGTGTAAATTTTATTTGAAGTGGACTCATAGTACAATTAGAAATAGTTTCTATATTGTACTGAGTGATATGTACCTAATTTTCTTTTATCAGTTCATATATTTAGTGCTATGTTATTTGCCAGTTGGACATATTAGATTTTGTAGTAAAACATAGGCATAGCAATGTTATTATAACTATTACAGACAGCTGTGCCGTGTTAAAACTGTGTCTCTAATAGAAAGGCTTATTAATCATATTTGCATGTCACTTTTTTTTTTTGTTAAATCAGTTTTTTTTTTCGTTATGAGTTTAAATTCGTTTAGGTACTCGCCGTTTACATTTACGGTTGTGAAGTTAGCGTCGAAATGCATCGCAGAAAATGAATTTAATTTAAAATGTATAGATACTTTAGTTGCTTAATTGTTTTCGAAGACTACTGTTACCTTATCCACGAATAATGTTTTTTTTTTGGTAAACCAAGCTAATTTGATCATACTTATTATTATAAATTAATTGGAACCTAACTTCACGTCTGTAAACGTATTTATTGTGTATTCTTTTATTTCATATGAAAACGGTTATAAATGTTAAATGATAAGATTTGCTGTCTTCGAGAATTTTCCAACTACAAAAACGTATTCAATACGATTTTGTAAAACTCTTTGAAAGAGATCATTGTTATAATCATGCACTATTTTTGGTATAGTATTGTCATATATTTCATCTATTTTGTACTAGTCTTTCCCACGTAATTGTAATGTTAGATTTAAGAGAAAAAAATACATCAACGCTACTTAATTAACGATTTATTGTCAACATTAAAAGTTTTGTTATAAACATTCTAGTATCATATCATTATACAATCCTAATTTGTGTTTTGAACCTTAGTAATGATTTATCAAAGTATCATCACATCAACTATAAAAAAAACAGAAGCCTTTTTAGTCCACGCGTAAAGATATAAAACGGATATTACAAAATCTAAAAATAATAAGTCCACGGAGCGAAAACAAACAAGAACCGAAAAGAAATCCATACAACTTATTTATTTACATGCAATTTCATCCGTCAACTAAAAAAAATAGGCAAAAATACCTACGCTATTTTGTTTAAATCAATTCTATTATAAATTTGTTAAAACAAATTTTATGCATTGGAAATAACAAAAACGGGTATATGTTTTTCTTAGACGAAAATACTCGATGAATGAATTTAGAAGAAAAAATAGTCATTAATCTCTAACCGGTTAGAAGACCTACGTTTACTCTTTTAATTACTACAAATGCAGAAAATGAGTTTAAGCTCACAAATGTAAAGGGCGTGTGTCGCTTCGCGGACTCCACCACACAGATAAAGTAAATTTATCTTTTTCAGGATACGGATAGTTAGAAAATCGCATTGCTGTATATCGTAAAATATGGTAAGGTAAGGAACTGGAGGCTTCTGTTTTCGTTGTAATATTTTGTAACTGTTGTACATTGTCATTCGCGTTACCTTGAATACAGTAAATCACTAGAAACTGTTTATTATTGCTAAATGGTTGAATTCATTATAATACGTTGAAATGTGTTTTACTGTAATCAAACGCGCCAAAAACATGATCACTGGTTTATATTTCTTTATATAATTTACTTTAAGTAACTTAAGTTACTTGAATTAAATTTCATGATTAATTATATTGTTTTTTGTTCAGTTTAGAATAGAATTGTGATTAACCTTGGTAAGTACCTTTTTTACTAATTATTGAAAATTATAGATATTTACATAATATTTTGATTTATATATTAGTTCAAGAAAAACGCAGGAAAGTTAATACACATTGTAGATGGATTGAAAATAAAAGACAGGAATCAAATACTACTTTATGATTGAAGGCTAATTGTTCTAGATTATTTAATTTGCCATAGTAAATACATCATTTCACTACTTATGTGCAAGTAGGTATTGATATCCAATTCTTTTTTCCCACTTATACAAAGATTGATTCTGCTTAAGTGATAATGTAAAATTGTACATCCCAAACGTATTTGGTAACTTTCATAAAACTATTTTGAAATAGGTAATTGGAGTTATTTTTCTTAATTACAAGTTATTTTCAGTTATTATAAGAAATTTTTCCTTTCAGGGTAAAAGTCGGCTCGTAGGAGCGGACAATTTTAAGGAATAAAACACTAACACAAAGTTTAAAGTCTTTCGTTTTATAAACCCGTGCAATAATGTATAGAACTTGCACAATTAAACATATCCCCACCGCAGCACTGCCTGATTTTATATAATTAAATAAATATTAACATATTTGAGTTCAAATTCGGGACATGACTATTATGAGCTGTCCATGTGATCGTGTTAACAGAATACTTTGCTCATATCTTATCATAATAAACCAAGAGCCAAGATTTATTATATTAATAAATTTTATAGTACATGTATTTGTTACATCAACAATCATTGTACAGTCAACCCTTCGATATCGGTTGTGTGGTTTTTAAATAACGAGGATCAAAATGTCTATACACTTTTTTGTAAAACGTGGGGTATCCACCGTTGGGCTCGAGTCTTTTTCCGGAGAAATGTACATCACAATTTCATTGTTAAAATAAAATTAGTATTTAATCATCTATAGACATCATTGTCACATTGCTGTAATTAAACTTTATATAGATTTTCCCACGTGAAACACGCATAAATAATCTCGTTGTATTGTCTTGTGATTCCCCATAAATAGCTAACTAAGCGTATGATCGTATAATATAACATAGCTAAGTAATATAATCTATGAATTTTCAGTGTTTTTATATATAAATAGTTATTAATACAATGAAATGGAATTTTGATATTTTAGGAAAAGTGTATAAAAAAATACAGAATATGTTAAGAATTAATGTTGTAAACTCAAAAATAACTTAAATTTTTCATACCTTGATATTGATCGTATGGAATACTTTATATACTGTACCACTGTGTTTTACAAATTAGGTAATCACGCATAAGAAGGGTTGACTATTATTCACTTTATTTTGTTTGTTGTTATTAATTTGGAAAGTTTTTATTTAATATGTCAGTATAATAGTATAAAATAAACAAATATAAACACTTATCATAGGGTTTATTGGAATCATTTATATTACATGTTAATTTTTAACAACTATACATCTTTTCTCAACGGGCACATTTTTAATATAGCCATTGTAAAAATCTAAAGCCGTTATTTCTTTCTTGCCTACTATTCTAAGTGATTTGAAATAAATATATTTTTGGTCTTTACATAAGACTTTTATTGCATTCGTTTCATCGCAGTACTCTAGAGAGCCAATCGGTTTATTTACAATAATTTCATCGTTTAATAAAAATGCATCAAATAGTTTTAACTGTTTATCTCTAAACTTTGTTGACAGTGGATACAATCCATATATAGCTCTATATAAATTATATACTTCATTGGCCGACATGTGAGACCATATTACTTCGCTTATATTCTTATTTATTTTCTTTGCTGTAAAAAAAACAGTCAACATGAGGAAAATATCTACATCTTATAAGCGCATTAAGTAATAATGTAACTTAAATTACTAGAAAAAATATCCTTATTACAATGGACATTGTGAAAAATAGTCTTTTTACGAAGCCCCGTACACCTAACCATGTTTAGTGTAGATATATTAACTGAGGATATATAGTAGCCACCGACATCATAATAAAAATGATTTATGTAAAGATTATATGTACATCTCACTAATGCTACTCCCACATCCGCATGTATCGTCATGAAGTTTTGTCTATGGTCAAAATAAACGGAGGTGTGGGAAGGCATTATCGTCATGGGTTACGAACTTTTGAGCTACGAGACTATAGATACAACACAATAGTTTTTTTTTCTCTTTCTTCTTATCTACAGACTCGGTCCGCACCATTTTTTTGCTATCGTTTTATTTAATATGTAAGTTAAAAATCGTATTAGTGAGCATCTATTGGTTTTTTTTTGTATATATATATTTATTTAACTGTTTTAGACGTTATTGCCTTTATGGCGGTTTCATTCCAGTCCCCTATCGCCATCTTTAAGTTATAATCCACAATATGCCGCGCCGGAGCGTCCATGGCCCGATGGATGAACCTACTAACCGCGTCATCAGTCACGTCGGTATAGTAGACACAGGTGTGAGTGTGTTTGGATATTGCCACTATAGCATGTGAAACACTATCGTGGATCCTTCCTTCTTCCCTTAGTTGGCAGGATCACCACCACAACACAATAGTTAGAGCGGCGGTTTTTACGCACATCAAAGGAGTTTAGCGGACGCTAATTTCCAGATTATTAGAATGGTAGTAGTCAAAGCTTCGTCATACAGGTATTGTACTACTCTATTTTTGTTGTAATAAAAGTCAAAAGAATATCTGAAATATAATAATGAATATGTACTTAGTAGTACATATTAAGTATTAAGTATATTAAGTAGCTCTTTAACAGCTAGTATCAATTTGTATTATTTTCTTTACCATTATCGATCTACCTTACTATTATTCTTATGCTAGTTCCATACCTACGTGACGAAGCATCAGCTACTTGTCACGCTACAAACGAACCACGAAATTAATTCCGATAAAAGCGCAAGACAACGTGCGGACTTCATTATCGTTTCAATAATAACTTGAAATTAACGCTTCCGAGTTCCTTTGATGTGTGAAAAAACCGCAAGCCCAGTTATCGATGCAGCATCTATCGCTACGCAGTTCATTAAAGTATTCCCACGCCTAAATTTATTGTGAACATAGACAAAACTTGTTAGCGATACACTTAGGTATATTAGCATCAGAGGAACTCACAGCAATTTGTGGGAATGAGAGCTAGTCGTCATATTTAAAAGTACCAAAATATATACATATTATTATATACTTATTTTCCAGAATATGGGCGTCATGGTTAAAGTATTTTATAGCTATATCAATTTCAATACGTGAATAGATATTTCACACTATAAATTATTTCCAACCACCACTTCACATGACAGTGGCGGTACCGGCGATGGATAGTGTGTCACTCGGTGGTCGCCATTGTTTTTGGATTGTACTGTGCTTACCATCAGTGCAGTCATTTTGCTGTGCTACAATTAAAAATAAAAGATTATGTGGATAACATACTAAAATTTTATATTTTTATTGTTTAAGACGAATTTCTGTAAACTCCTTAAATAAAATCCTGTATCCCTGTCTAAATATTGATTATTTATGTTTAATAGATTATCACCTCATGCTAGAGTAGTATGATACCGATAACCTTGTAATTGATTCAAGAGAGCAAGTATGTTTACATATTTTAATTAGCCAATTACTTAATTGTAAATATTTACATAATTATTTAGAAATATTTGCAACAAGCACAGCTCGTCATATGGAAAATTCTGGTGGGGAACTGTAGTCCGGTGAAGCTGTTAAGACCTTGCTTGTTCAATAGCATAGTCAGTTCGAAAAAAAAAAACTGGTGGGGAAAAACGAAGTGACATAAAACAACATATAATTGTTTCCCAAATAACACCACTTACGTTGAACATTGGTAATTTTTTGCAACTAGCGGATACTACTTCGTCAGGCAATCGGTTCCAGTTCAGAGCCACTCTGTTACTGAGGAAATTGTGTGCACTTGTTGTTGTTATCATCATATATATTAAATATGTGAAGCCTAAACTTTGTATTTAGAGAAATGCACAAACGGATGAACATGAAATTTGGCATAGTTAAAGTTTATATGGAGGAGAAGTTCAGAAAGCTATTTATTTGATATAAAATGCATTAGAAGTACGTTAAATTAATTAAAATATGCATTACTCAAACTACTGCTTCAATTTTACACAACATATACACACATGTAAATAAAATTATGAACCGATTTTAATGATTCTTTCTCTTTTTACTTGACTTAGTTATATTCAGCAGTGATCCCACATAAATTTGAAGAAAATATTTAACCCCTAAGAAATATCGTTTATTTGAATTTCACTCACTTTGTCTCTTGTATTTTCGTGAAATTGGAAGGATTTATTATACCGATTACAAATCAGATATATTTATGAACACTAAAAATGGGGAAATATTTTTTTTACACAAAATAATAAACCACATTGGATGTGAAAAATTAATAAGGCACTAAAAAGCGAAAAATAACTTAATTATTAAATTTACCGAATTAAATAAATAAATAGGTGTGGTGTCGTGGTGGGACACCAGGTAGGAACGAAGTTCTTTCGGCGAATGTAGAATCGACACAATTAAAAAAAAAATGCATGAAAGAAGGAGAAAAAAAAAATGTAGAATCGACACAATTTGCAAAAAAATAAATACAAGAAAGGAGAAAAGAAAAAATAAATAAAACTAATGCAGAATCGACACAATTTGCAAAAAAAAAATGCAAGAAAGGAGAAAAAAAATAATTAATTAACTAAATTAATGAAATTACTGATTAACCGACATTATAATTATAATTCACCGATTAATTAAATTAATTTCACCAAGAATTCGAAAGAAAAGAGAAAGGTAATATACACTACTCGCTTGTGTATACGACTGTCGCACCTGCGTACATCTCATTTAACGGTTTTATTCCATGCCCTTTTTTTTACGGTTTTACTATCACAATTTTTTCAGTTCTGTCACGCAGCAAAATCCCTTTCTCCTCCAAGCCCGCCGTAAAGAACTTCGGAACTTCATTCCAAAAATATTGATATTTGAACTGCCTAATTATATATTTGAAGTTGATGCCATAGCGCCTTGTTCAAACTTGGCTAGTCAGCTTATTTTTTACGGTTGCCCCGTCAATCCGCCCGTATCTAATCAACATATAACTAATCACAATCTAATCACCATTATTATTACACAATACCATTATTATTACATTATTATAGCAAAGATTAACTAAAATCACCCAACGCCATTTATGGTATAAATGTATTATAGGTAAAATAAAAATTAATATATATTTATACAGACTCTTGATTCTAAGGCCAAATACAATACCAAGCAGATAGTCAAATATTAAAATATCAATGTCTGTTCACATAACACATTTAAATTTTTTTTAAAGCAATTAACTATTCTATATTGAACTACAATGAATATATCTTCCAAGTGGCGGGAAAAAAGAGAATTGGAAACGAATCTATAAAAGAGGTTCAAAAATTTAATTAAACAGTACTTACAGTGGAAATTTATTGAGGACATCTCCTTTTATCATATGACCAAATGCCACAATTAAACCTAAATCGTATTCCGAAGACTGTAAATTACTTAGAGGCCATAAAATGGTTTTTAAATTCTCTGTTTGTGCATATTGTTCTATGTCCGATATGTTCTTAGAAGTATTGGTTATGACCAAGTCAAGCTTCTCGATAACGTTGCTCGTTTTTCTGAATATAAATAATTGTAAATCGCTTAATACATAAATAAAATTAAACCTTTGATATTTTACACATTCACAGCCTAATTAAAACAATAACTATAGAAATAATTCCTCACCTAAAATGATTAACTTTACTTAAACTTTTAAGTGCTATTTCATTAGATCCAAAAAATAGTACTTTATAGGTATTTCTAACATTATAAAATCGAAACTGACTAATATATACATATTTTTTTCTTGTTACATTAGATAATAGGTTATAAACCATAAACAACATTGTTGACAATTTTAGAGTTTTTGACAATTCAGTTTACATGACATTTTTATTTTTAACAGCTTGCAAGTTGCGTATCTGCCAAAGTCACGGACGTATTTTTTGTCTATAGTAAAATGCAATATATATGCATGCGAGTTTCACTATTTTATGTATATAAATAACTATAACATGAAACAAGAAGAATTTTTTTTGACTTTACACACCTAAAATAAATATGTCTGAAATTATAGAATATTGAGAAAAATAATAGAAGTTTTTGAATGAAAAGAAAAAGTGTCCTTTTATATACCCCTCATAACGTGTATGATAATCAGTTGAGTAGTTAAGGTATAAAAGCGTAACAAAAAAACTTGCTCCTAAATTTATATCTTAGAACTATTTGTTGTTCCCATGTTTTATGCATTACTCAGACAGAGTGTGCTGCGCGGTGTTCTCTGCAGCGCCGCACTCATGGTTGGCTCCCTGCGAGCGATCTGGTGCAGGTACCACCCGAAACAGCTGTGTCCGATGAGCACCTGCACCAGTCGGAACGACAGGGAGCCCCAACTTCTCTCTATCCACTCCGGCAGGACCGGGCGGACAGCGTCAATAGTAAAACGCCCGAAACGCTCGTCCGCCAGGTCCTGCCTCCATCGCCTTAGCGCTTCTCCTGGCCTTCCCTCCTCTTGGCCTCAATCTCCCTGGGGGCTGGAGGCTCCCCAATTCTCTTCTTTGCCGCCGTGAACTCGTACACGGTGGCAAGAACTCCCGCCTCCAGCTCCCAGGGTAGGGAGCCGGCGAGCGCAAAGGCCACCGCAAAGGCCACCGCGGAGGCCACGGTGCGGTACCCCCTTATTGCCCTCAATGCCACAATGCGCTGCGCAGCGCGTAACGCCCGCACACTAGCGGCACCGAGGGCATCGGCCCACACAGGGGCTCCGTAGACAGCCATCGCCCGCACGACCCCCATGATAGTCGGCGGCACCTAGCACTCGGCCCTCCTATATTCGAGAGTAGCCGGCCGAGTGCCGCCGCCGCACCAACAATTCGCGGTCTGAGCCCCTCAAAATGGGGCTCAAACCGCCAGCGCCCGTCCAGGGTGAGGCCCAAATACTTCATCTGGGTCCCCACCCTTATTCGGGCGCCCTGCATCATTATGTGGGCCCCAGGTGGTGACCCTCGCCGAGGCCCGTGAAATAGTAGGGCCTCGGTCTTCTCGAGTGCCACTACGACCACACGAGGGTTGTGGCCATTGTGGCCAGGTGCTGCACCTCCTGCCAACTTCTCACCCGGGCTACGACTAGGGTGTCATCCGCGTAACAAATTATGCGCGCTCTAAACGGGAGCACGCCATGGAGCACCTAGTCGATATGGTTAGTATATTTTTATCTTTATTATTCGTAACTAACTAGCCTTGGAACTATATTCTGTGATTTTAAATAAAATTAAATTTTAAATAGACTTTATTGTTAATCTTGAAGGTTTTTGTGAATATTAAATATCAAATCTGTCCTTACTTCTAAAACAAACAGTTTGTGTGAATTATTCAAGAGAAAATTCTCATGGGTGAACTTTTAAATTTTGAACCACTACCTTTTAGTGTAACGAAATGAGGTGGGTGTAAACATTGCGACGGGTAGAGGGTTAAAACATCGCTTCTCTGCCGATCACTAACGTTAAACAACGTCAAGCGCGGTCAGTATTTGGATGGGTGACCGCCTGGAAACCCCGCGTGGCGTTGGCTTTTTGGTGTACTTTCGTAATTAAAATATTTCCTTGTAATGCAAAAGTTTCACTTCTGTCATGTGTATTTACAACAAACCTCTTTTTATTTAAAAACATAAGATTATATTATATAGCGATGCGATAGCACTGGTTTAAGCGGCTGCCTTGCTGCTGGCGCTGGGCTAAGTGCTGTGGACTTGAATCCCACACACAATAATTATTACTGGGATCCATAAATAATTATTTTAAATCAGGTTGAATTTGGCACCATTAATTATGTGTTTGTACTGTCTCCTACGACACAGAGATTGACGCTTAGTGGGGGCGTTGTCTTATTTATGTTTTGAAATACGTGGTTTGTCATGTAGCCACAGCGCAGAAGAGTAATTATTCGTTCATTGTTATTTATCGTAATTATCTGCTGTTGTTCTCATTACAGATTTCAAAAAAATATAATGAACTGTACCCGTATTTTACTACTAAAACAATCACCAAATATATAATGATTATTTTTTCCTTTCATTCTCTATTTGAATAAGACACTACATGGGCAGCACATGGGTTTCTTTGGTCCTTCGAGTGTAAAACCTACAAGTAACCAAAAAAATAAAACTTCCATGAAATTCGAGATGCAGTTGTACATGTATAGTGCGATTGAAACTGCGTTTTTAACAATTTTCTAACTGGTCGAATCTATTTTGAAGAAATGGTGTTAAACAGGGTTCTGGGTGAAATTACCATCTTTTTTGGACTAGGACTAAATAATTTTCACGCGTCCTTCCGCAAGGCTTTTGTTCTCTGTAACCTTCGATCAACAATAACTGTAGATAAAGAGTCGCCGCGAAAAATACGTCTCGATAAATAACAGCTCACTTGAAATGTGAGCCCTTATTTTGTTTAGTTTGTTTGAAACACAGTCAAAGTAAGCACGTTTCACATGCCGCAGTGTATTCAAAAGTTGCAAAAATAATACCCGAAAAAGCAATTTAACGGCCGGAGTATCTTACTTTCGCTAAATACATGTTGAATAAGTTATATTTTAATCTTTAAACTGACAAATAATATCAAGTTTTGAACAAAATTTTAAACCTGTGATATAAATGTTTGGCCTAGGCTCTCCAACCACGCACAATAACGGGAAAACGTACTTTGTTCATTACGTGTTAGGGTTGAATTCACACTAAATGTTGTTTATGTTGTCTTTTCATTTGTGAGGGAAGTCATTTATTGCTTTGCTCGTTTTATCGTAAGTATATTAGATAATATTTTGAACTGTTTTAAAACTTTTTTCTCCCTTTCTTAGTAAACAAATAGCTACACATAAGTATATATTTATGCGGACAGCTTTTAGCTTCGATTTTGTACGTGACCCTTTATCTAGTTATTATTGATCGAAGCTTGTAACGTTGTTTTCGAAATTGACTAGGATAACTTGTTAACATCAAACTATACGCATGATTTTATCAATAAATAGGTAATATCGATTTTTAATAAGAGATTAAATTTTATTCAGGCGTAGGTACCTATATGTTGAACGTAAGCAAAATCAAATCAAAATCAATATATTTTTTATGCAATTTATATCCTGAGAAGGCTTTTTTTTTTTTCGAACTGACTACGCTATTGACCATGCAAGGTCTTAACAGCTTCACCGGACTACTAAGGCGAGCGCTTAAGGCACTCAGCCGATTTTATTTTGACAACTAGCTCAAGGGTGCACGGCACACCTCGGCTTTGGCTGTTGCCTGATACATGCAATTCGCGACCTATCTGAGCTAACCTAAGCTAAGCTAACTATTCATACATATATGAGTTGTTAAACATATATGTGTACCAAGCATACATACCTCAACAACTCCTATATATATTTCGTATCGGATAATATTCTAAATTATTTCAGTTTGGCCTAGTCTGGTGTGCGGGAGCGAAATTTACCCCCAGACCACGGCGGCGTGATCTGTGGTTACCCGGGCGTGGGCGTGAGCACGCTCTGTTTGGAGAGATAGGCTGTTACTGATCGTTCACTGCCGTTATTTCATCGGGAGGGTCGGTAAAAATATGTCGCGGACGTCTTTTACAACGCGCAGCGTTTGGTACGGGTTCATATTTTGCGGCGGATACCACTAATGGACTGGGATGATTCGCGGCTTTTTCAAAATAACTAATCGTACGTGATTTTACGTACGCCCAGATAGAGGGCATCTCTAGGTCCCTATGTAGATCAACTCTCCGGATGTACCACGGGGCACCGGTCACTTTACGTAAAACGCGGTTTTGAAGAACCTGCAACTTATGAAAATTATCTTTCGACATATGCGCAAAAACGGGACTGCTGTATGTCATCACGGGACGGATACACGTCTTATACAAAGTGAGCTTGTGTCTGAGGGACATCTTACTCCTATGACAAAGCAACGGATGGAGGCGACCCAAGACCATAGCGGCTTTGTTTCGCACTCTATCTATATGTGACTCGAAATTTAAATGTTTATCTAATGTAACACCGAGATATTTGACCTCGTCGGCCCAAGGTATATCGGTTCCGTATAGCCTGATGGGCTCGAGGTTATTACTACGTCGTAAAGGATCGAAGAGTATCGCGGCGCTCTTATCAGGATTAACTTCTATGCGCCATCGATGAAACCATTCACCGAGTGTGCAAACGGCCTTTTCGATGCGCTTCCTAAGAAAGTCCGACCGTAAGCTGAAAGTGTAAATAACGGTATCATCAGCATAGCAACCTACCTCGACCCGTTTAGACCGTGGTAGGTCACTGATGTACAGATTGAAAAGCGAGTGCGCGAGTATGGAGCCCTGTGGCACACCTGAGCGTATCGGGTGGGGCAACCTGAGCGTATCGGGTAGGGCCCTGAGAAGGCGCTTATGAGCGTCAAAGCTACCACCGGTTCGGAAAACAACCCAATCATCGAGAAGAACCGACAAGAAACTCGATCAGGTTCATCTTTTCATGTTATATATTTTTACAAAACATTAATAGTTACATTTGTTATTAGTGGATGCAAAGAGAGGGGCATCATTTCCAGACGTCACAATCGTTCACATATTGATTCACCCTATAATAGCCTTTAGATATTAAAACCCGCTTGACATGGTTCTTGAACTCACCATACGGCATCTCGGTAATGTGTTTTGGGACTTTGTTATAAAACCTAACACCTATTACCTAAAAAACTGTTTTTGGACTTATTGAGCCTGAAGCATGGAATGACCAATTTGCTGCTGTTTCTAGTATTTAAATTATGCTGGTCTTTTACTAGATCCAGCATATCTAAATTTTTGCGGACATACATTAAGTTATCAAGAATATATTGGGAGTGCCCTCCCAGTTAAGATAACGAAAAGCGTGAAGTAAATATTATTAAAATAATTTTAAGACTCCTTGTGGTGTGTAAGAAAGGTACAGTGTCAAGGATAGAGGAAATGATGTTGAAATGGTATGGACAAAATGACGGGAGGAAAGGAAATAGACAATATAACACAACGATTTCGAATGAGTGTTGTAGTGGGTCGACTTCGGAATAAGATTTTTTGTTTAGAATCATTACATAGTATAAAACAAAGTCCTCTGACACGTCTGTCTTTCTGTTCGCGATAAACTCAAAAACTACTGAACGGATTTTCATGCGGTTTTCATCAGTAGGTAGATACAGTGAATTATGAGGAAGGTTTGTGTATATAATTTGTCAAGGTTTCTTATTACCAGGGAGAGACAACGACCGCCGGGCCCACTAGTAAATACTATAATTAGGCTAACAAGTAAATAGCAAAAGATAATGTCTTTCAAAAAAATTTTCCCTCATTAGACTATTCATATTTTATAATTTTAACTAATGAATTTTCTGACCAGTTGTCTTTTAGATGTAACCAATGATATAAATGAATTTTATTAAGAACTGCAAGTGACTCTATGTCATTTCAAATATTTTTGGTATAAAATCATTGACATATAAAAAGCCATGACATACAGTTTCGAATAAAAGTAGCGTTCAAAACCGGCCGTAAAAAACTCCCCAATATACATACTTAAATGCAAATTTTGCAAATTCAATCTTACCTGAATGTAACTAGAAAAGTGTTGAGTATGTTTGTGGACGGATATACGAGTAGAGGAAGACCGAAAAAGGTATGGATGGACTGCGTGAAAAACGATATGTGCGTAAAAGGTGTGAATACTGAAATGACATTTGACAGGAGAGAGTGGAAAAAGAAAACATGTTGTGCCGACCCTACTTAAGTGGAATAAGGGTAATGATGATGATGAATCTGACCTGAATGATTTAAAGTTGTTTTTACAAGGACGCAAGAGACGTGAGACTATAGTTATGCGATAAACTTATGATTTTGCAAATTCAACCTAACTCGAAGGATTTAAACTTGTTTGTACAAGGACACAAGCGACGCGAGACTATTTGAAATGACTGCATAATGCTCTCATTTTTGTGTGCCGGCTGTGAGACGTTAAGTGTGCTTCTTGGGTTTTTGTATATCAATGTATAATAGTCTAAAGAGGCAATTTCATAGGTACAGGTTAATATAAACTTAAGTATGTAATTAAGTAACGTAAATTATGTACAGGCTCCTAAATTAAATAAAAAACATTTTAACACTCATACAATATATTCAACTGTAACATTAATCTACAATAGCATTTAAGCATATAACCTAAATTATGACATAATTATTTAATAAACACTTAATAAAAACCTTTTCAGTATATTTTTCATTTACCAAATTAAATAAATTTGTTAATTTCTTAGTACGACCAAACTATATATATATATTGACATATTTGAAAAATCATAATTGAGAATTAATTTTACACAATTACGCGACGACGATAAAGACTTAATTATGTTTTTGGTGGGATCTTGGTTTGTCATGAAGTGGCTTTTACTTTTTATTCATAATCTTGTTTAGCCCTATATTGCGTAATATCGGTGGCGACTAGAGTAATATAGCTTGGTTATTGTGCGCAAGTATAGTTGATGATAACACGGGACATGAATTCTCAGATATTAAAAAAAGGCTCTGGAAAGTTCTAACAAGCGGGTCACTTCTTGTTGGAACACTAATGTAATAGTCTTCAATAAAGAAAATTGGTTGCTAAAGTGGGAAGTATATGAAGAATCACGTATTTTTAATTAAGTTGTTGATATCAAGCAGAAAAAACACCTATACTATCTAAACAGTAAAGACCATTATAACTCTACGTATTAGGATTAGACCTTAATGAAAAAGTACTGCGAGTAGACCGTCGTTGAAAACTTTTCTTAGCGAATTGCGGCTGACAATACCACGACGGCGGACTCACGATGTTCTCTTCAAAGCTTTTCATACTCTTTTGAGAACCTTCGCGTTTCGTTATTCTAGACGACACAGTCCTTAAGATCCCATCGTTATTCGGCGAATCATCATCATTTTGAAACGGAATGTCTTTCATTTCGATTATTTCAACCTCTGTGTCACTTAAATCTTTGCTAGATCGATGAATTTTTGTGGTCTCCGTTCTGTAACCTATTGTTTTCATTGTGCTACTCATACGCCTCGATTTATCTCTGTACAATAACTTCTTGAATTCTTTTCTAAATTTCGGATGTGTTATAATGTAAATGAAAGGATTTATACAGGCTGCCGTTTTGCAGAATAGTGCAGGGATCATCGAAGTTATCGGTTTAATAAGTTCCTTTTTTCCGAATATTCCTAATAAAGTCACGATGGCGTACGGAGTCCACGACACAAAAAATAATACTATCACTGCCATAACCAAAAATGCTAATTTTATTTCGGCTTTGCGTTTTGTTCGCTCTTTGATATGCCTAGATGATAATCTTTGTTCTTGATTTTTGCTAGTGATATGTCTGTTACAGACCACGACTCGAAAAATATTTATATAGCAGAAAGTTATCGTGCAAAAAGGTGCTAACCACGCCGCGCAGAAGAATACAAATATAAAATAGCGGGGCTTGAGTTCTTCAGTAAGATAGTCATAGCTGCAACTCGTTAAAAATCCTTCGGGTACGTAATGCCCATATCCTATATCTAAAGCAGGGATAACTGAAAAAATGCCAGCGTATATCCAAGCACTGATGGCCATTAAACGTGCTCTTATTGCAGTAAGTGTCCGTAATGGTTCTAAAGGACGGACTACAGCCCAGTAGCGGTCCAATGCGATTGCAGACAGAGTAGCTATTGATGTGGTGCCCGTCAGACCACCCACGAATCCATATATCACACAACCTAAAAAAAAGAATTATTATATTTAGGTAAATAAAAAACGGCCCCACGTAAATGCTACTTTGAGTTTCCAATAACAAAACATTTACTGAAATATGTTTTGAACTTTGGGTCTTTTGACAGTGTAACAAACTACTTTCAAATTGTTAGTAACATTTTGAATTAAATAATAGGTCTTTACCTATGACATTGCCGTTCTGCAGTACTGGCCATTTCAAATCAAAATAATTTTTGTTTGCCTAAGAATTCTAATTTCAAATTAATTTTATTTTAAAAACATGGAATTCTTTTTGCAAAAGTAGTCATTTGTTTATTGATTAGTGTTACATTTTCTCTACTACTACTTTTTACAGAGTTTGGATAACTTCTCGGCGGGAAAAAAATTCAATACCCGAGAGGCAGTACAAAATGCCTTTAAAGAATTTGTTGCCTCCCGTCCAGCTGATTTCTTTAAGAAGGGCATCAATAAACTGCCACTGCTTTGGCAAAGATGCATTGATTGCATGGGTGATTACTTCAATTAATACAAATAAAAAATACATGAAAAAAATTCTTTTTATTTTTTCATACAAAACGGCAATTTCATAGGTAAAGACCTAATATATTTACGTACAAAATTTGTTTCTTGTTTCCAGGCCTTTTTTGTCACTTATTTTTTGGGGGCACGCTAATTTTTGGAAGTAGTAAGTCCATATTTGTTTCAGTTTTAATGGCAATTTTTGGCATGCTTCTGCGTACCCCAATAAAAGACCCTTCTTGTTTCTATGTAAATGTTTTGCCAGTGAAAAACCACTTTTTTATAGATGTATAGTATACATTGTATAGACAGTTAGTGGGACGTGAAATGTACCACTATACCACTATACCTAATATCTACATACTCTTATTTCTCTACTACCAAATAATACTTAATCTATCTATCTATATCTATATATCTATATATTATAATAAAACTGTAGCAAGGTCAAATCTGTACATTAAATATTTTTTGAAAATTTTGATCGGGGTAGGCTTTGTTATCGATATAGAAGCCAAAACTAACCCTTTTAAAATTTTTGTCTGTCTGTCTGTCTGTCTGTCTGTCCCTGTGAACGCGCATCACTCTGAAAGTACTGAACCGATTTTGACGAAACTTGGCACAGTGATAACTAATGTTACGAGATTACATTTAGGATATTTTTTTTCTCATAAAACGCAAGGGATTCTCCAGGATCTGCCTGTTTGTCTGTCCCTTTAAACACGTATTACTCTGAAAGTACTGAACCAATTTAGACGAAATTTGGCACAGTTATAACCAATATTACAAGGTTACATCTAGGATACTTTTTATCTCATAAAACGCAAGGGATTCTCCAGGATAACGGACGAAAGTAAAAAAAATGTAGTTCATGATATTCTTGACGGAATTTTGGTAAATTTTCTTTGTGCTATATATAGCAGACAGATTAGCTAAAAATTAAGCTATATTTCCATATGCTACTTAAAAAAAAATGCCAAAAAAAGACGACCACCATGATTCGAACCGTCGGCTCCGTCGAAACATATAAAGCACCGTACGTTACAACTGAGCTACGCCTATATGACATTTCTGTACGTAATTATCGACCACGTATGAAACATTTATGTAGACGAAACTGTCACTTATGTTGTTACATTTATTTCATTGTATAAAAAAATGTTTGCTAAACAAAGGTGACAAGATTTATTTATTTATCTATACTATAATAAAACTGTAACAAAGCCAAATCTGTACATTACAAGGTTACATTTAGGATACTTTTTGACCCATAAAACGCAAGGGGTTCTCCAGGATAACGAAAGAAAAGAAATTAGTTAATGTAACTAGACTTTTTTGCGACACCTTAGTATAAGAGCCAGCAACGTTGGAAGAACGAGAATTTGAGAAAAGTTGGTTCTTTAATATGAAGATATATTATGCCCTTCCAAACACGATTCAGGATACCTGGTAGCCGGTTAACGTTGTATTTTTTAATGCGAATTACACCTTTACAGATCAACATTTTGATTTATAAATAATTTAAGGAACATTTTTTGTCAGTAACTTTTATAAGTTTAACGTTTATACGTTATTAAAAACATGAATTTTTCACTGCCAGACAATTTTGTTATTGACAATAATGTGCCTGGTGATATTCTTTATAAACAAAATAATTCATTTCAAACCATTTTATTTTTTCCCTTGCAAAGAACATATTTCATTTTGTTAACCAGGCTCTTCCACAATTATGGCTATCTTTATTATACAGCCAGTGTTGCGCTAAGCTAGAGTTATAACTAAGTTATTCTATACATAGGTTTTGGTAGGGGGTAGAGCCACGCTGAAGCTATTACTGGTTTCAGGATGAATGGGTCGGCTCGCCCGGGGTAGTACCACCCTCTAACAAAAAGCCGACGGGAAGTAACAATGCTTGCATTAGTGCGTTTCGTTCGATTAGTGAGAGCACCGGAGAGGCCCACCTCTCTTCCCCTTCCTCCTCTCCCCTTCCGCTTCCTCCCCCTCCAACACAGGTTGGCAAGGCACTTACGACTCTCCTGGTGTTGCAAGTGTCTATGGACGGTAGTTATTACTTAACACCAGGTGACCCACCTGTCCGTTTGCCTCCTATGACATAAAAAAATACATTATATTTTTAATTTACCCTTTTTTATGTTGAAATAAAATAATATTAAAAAAAAGTGTGTGTGTGTACTTATGTACACGCATTAGAAGTTATACTTCTTTGGCGTAACAAGTAAAAATCTTTTCAAAAATTTTATCTTGCGCCTTATTCTACGTTTGTAGAAAAAACGACACTAACAATAAAAAAAAGGTATTTAATACAATGAAAGTTTTAATATAAAGAAATACAAACAACAAATACAAAGAAACAAAATGTTGACTATAGCTAACTTCAGGGTGTCGGTTTTTCGTGACGGTGTGTGCGCGCAACGTAAAAATTTACTCTCATCATTTTTTTGTTACGGTGTGCGCGTTCATCGTAAAAATTTACTCTCATCATTTTTCCCTAACGCGCCAAAAGAAATATAACTTCAATAAAATTACAGATATCTTAACATGGTTTGAACATACTTCTTTATTTACAAAAAATTGCATCGGGCACATTATTGTTAATATCAAAAATGTCTGGCAATAATAAATTCACGTTTTAGTAGCGTTTAAAAGTTAGTGAAAAACAAAACATTCTAAAATTATATAAAGTTCAATATTTTTGCCTGTAAAGGTTTACCGGCAGCCAATTCGCTGTCGAAACCGTTGCCTAGCTCTTAGACAAATAGTCACAGGCAAGTGACAGATGACACATGTTGCTCATATCTTTTTAATATTTATGTTTTTCTTTAATACAATGTAGTGTGAAAAAGTTTTAATACAAGTTGAAAATAGTTATGATGTCATTCAGTGTTTAATTTATCATTATTTATTTTATGAATATATTTTAACGTTTAAATTACAATTTAACTCTATCAACTTGATATTTTATAATGTAAACTATACTGAGCGTATAGTAAACGCCTACAAAAAAGGGAAAGGAACTACGTTCCAACTGGAGGTCCATGGACCTCTCAAGCTTTTTTTACATTACTGCCAATATACGTAGGTTAGTTTTTATTTTAATTGAACCCGGTAGATGATGTTACGAACGGGTTGTAGGCTTATTGGGACAGAAGTTACTGGGACAACGTACTGGGAAGACATTTATCGGCAATATATGTAGGTTATTTGTTATCTTAATTGGACCTGGTAGGTGATGCTGCGAACGGGTTCAAAGCATATTTTAAAATATTTCTCACATACCAACTGGGTATATGTTTGAGTGAGTCCCTGGATAGTTGGGATTCACAATTTGAAACAGTAGGTATCGCTGCAATCGGGTTTTGAGATGTATTTAGATTTTTCGCGTTTAAAAGTACAATCGAAACCGGTAATAACCGATTTGGGGCAAACGAAGTCGCACGGGTCAGCTAGTAAGTTAATAAAACAGTAATCATTCCAAATATATAAACACAGACGTGTAATAAGTAAACGATATAAAATATGGAGCGTATTTGGTTTACGGTTTTGAGCCCAAATATTTAAAATTTTTTGTCTACCTAAATTATTTGGAATATTAATAACAATAGTTTATACATTTTTAATTAAATATTACAGTTGTTTGACAAATATTATCGTCTAAACCCCAATCCTAACTATCCCAATAAATATTATATTTTGAAATTTTGCTTGAATGTTTTTAGTGGTACAAAAAAAGACATAGGGTACTTTTAATTTAAACAAGAATACGGTTCCTGAGCGAATATCAAGTCTACATTAATACGAACGAAGTCCGAAGGCAAAAACTAGCGTATACATATAAATAAAAATGAATTATTTGTTGTTTGAAATATATTATATAAGCGGGCCCGGCAGACGTTGTCCCGCTGTGGTTATAAAAACATCCTTGGCAAATTATATACCTAAAGCTTCCTCATCAGTTTATCCTCTGGTGAAAACCGGATGAAAATCTGATCAGTAGTTTTTGAGTTTTTGAACAGACAGACAGACGCGGTAGGGGACTTTGTTTTATACTATGTAGTGTAATTATATGTATATAAAAAAGCCCCCAACTATGTTTCGATGACAACAGTGGTTAGCCATATAACATCTTACAAGACATAATCATTTAAACTCAGATGAGATTATGATGACCGGGTTTTTGGGATTAACCTATGGAATACTACTAAAAGCTACCATGACGTCAACGAAGTGACAGATAATGCTTTTCAAACTGAAAGTAATGATACACTATACTATAGTAAATTTACATTAATAAACGGAATCTGGGTCGAGCAAGGACAGTGTCGTGAAAATTTAAATAGATTTAAGTATTATAAATTTCCTCTAAAATAATTCTAATGCATAAATTTAATAGTTTTCATGTTACGTTAACTGTATTTAAATCATTCGTATTTATAGATATAATAGCTATTCTTGCGGCGACATACCTGATTTTCCCAATGCTGGTCCAAGGTTAAAAGAATTGAAAATGAATATAGGCGTTTTTGCAAGCATTATAAAGTCGCTAAGGGCTAGATTTGCCACCAGAATGTTTCCAGGAGTTCGTAGAGTGCGGCACCTAAAATAAGAATCTCAAGTTAGCTGTATAGACAAAGGAATCTTTCGCAATTTCGTTCGCTAGTCCGGTGAAGCTGTGAAGACCCTGCCAGGTCAATAGCGTAGTCAGTTCGAGAAAAAAAAAAGAAGTCGCAATTTCGTGGAATTTCTCGAGATTGGCGTATGTAATGTGTCCTATCTTTTCTTTTCCGTTGTAAAATGTTGTCTCAGTCCGTACATAAACGCAGTAATTTCCTATTTTCGCAATACTTCCATTCCATCCGGAGATTGCGACAAAGCCCTTATCATGAGTATTGATTTTGCTCTCCTGGGATACAAAAGACAATTCATTTACGTCTAGCTGTTTTTGTTCTACCTGCGTCAGTACATTAAATGCTGTAATTTTATGTAAATCAGTTTGTTATTAGTAATTTATTTAAAAACCAATTCATATTAAATATTACAATGTTATTCACAATTCATTTACGTCTAGCTGTTTTTGTTCTACCTGCGTCAGTACATTAAATGCTGTAATTTTATGTAAATCAGTTTGTTAAATGTAATTTATTTAAAAACCAATTCATATTAAATATTACGTATTTTGGCTTATATTTCTTGTGTCCGCTCGTCGTTTTTTTTTTAATTTATTAATCTAGAGTGATACCTACTCAAGAATACTGTATTACCAACTAAGCCTACCAAATTCCCTTTGATCTTGATTCAACTATCAATCAGTGGAACATTAGGCAAGGTAAAAGATCTCATAAATTTTTCTTTTATCTGCATTTACCAATAAATTATTCTGAACCTGACCTCTTAATTTATCCTTTTCACTTTAAATATAAGTGATGTATCCTCTGCTCATAAATTTTGTTTTATCTGCATTTGCCAATAAATTATTCTGATCCTGACCTCTTAATTTATCCTTTTCACTTTAAATATAAGTGATGTATCCTCTGCGCAAAGAACCATGTCAGTACAGTTATGAATCACTAGTTGTAACCATAAGTGAAGATAAATATCATATTTCTTTAAAAAGCTACATTACCTTATTATATATTTTTATTTTAAACGTATGAAACCTAACTTCGCAATTACTATATTCATTGGGTTCTTACGAAATACTACAAAATACGTGAAAATATTTTTTTTTGTTAATTCATAGTGCAATTTTTGCTTACGTTTACTCGTTGTAAAAACCTTATTTTAATATTAACAAGTAATCGTTTTTTACTAAATTTCAAATATAATCAAGAATAAAAAACACGATCGACTTTACGACAAGTTTTATCGAGTTTGAATCGTCAATTAATTGCAATCTGTAAAGAACAAGTATACATAATTTAATGAAGGATTATTTACGATAAATGATTACTATTAGACCACCACCAGAAGTTTACAACCGAATGTCGTTATTTATGAGTGAGATACATTAAAAGTGTTGTTAGAATATTTTGGGAACATTATGTGTGGGTAGTCTGAGTAACCTAGTTGACAGGATTAACATAACCACGTGGACCCATCTGTTACAGTCTAATTTTGGTTTCTCTAATGTTTATAATTATACAAAATCTGTCTATAATTTTAATATAGTGTTTCTGCAAATTAATTATTATATACGTTCAAAGCAGTAATTTTCCAAAGCTAATATATTTTTTTACGTTCATAGTTATTTTCAGGGCGTAGTAGAAACTATATATTGATTGGTTACAACAGTGGGGAATATATTTGACAAAATAAAGTAATATGGTGGACTGAAAACGATAACGAATTAAGCATAAATGGATATTATTCTTTGAAAACTACAATTATTTAGCGTATTTAAAAAAAATAACACATAGAAATAAGATTAAAGTGCCTATTATTTGTTCGCGTCAATCTCCAAATATTTTGACAGGATTTTTACCGATAGGCACAAAAATTTTTAGAGTATTCCTTGGACGATATATTACGCTTTTACATGAGGGTTAAGTAGCCTTGACAAAGTTAATAATAATAAAAATTAAAGAGTCAATTAATTCCGATAAAATACACAAATGTCGTGAAACAATAACACCATTATCATTAAAACGAAGTATTTAATAAGAGTGTGTGATAAAAATGGGCAGTGTTAATAATTCATCATTGCAATATTACTGTTATACATAGGCCTTCACCTTGGCTCAGGTTTGAACCCGACACTTAGTTTTTCACATCCATTTACTATCACCTCTTAGCGCGAATCGTTTTTCAAGCTTTAACGGGATGTGTGACAGTGTGTTCGTATATATAGATTCTCTGTTTAGTATCTCGTCTATCCCATTCACTGGCGGGATTTAGTACAAACAATTCTTCTACTGACATTTCGGTGACACTTTGAGCTATATTGATAAATATTTCTGTCTCTGTTGTTATTTCACACATTATCTTTTAGAGGGTTGATGAATTCCCAATATTATCATTCATACTTGTGAACCAGACCATTCGTAGTATTCCAGTGTAGTTACTAAACATCCAGTATTAACTTTGAGATATACCTAAAGTAAATTCTCACACGTAAAAAGTTACATACAATAAGTCCTGGCATACGATAAATAATGTAAAATAAGAATGTTTCATTGGAAGTGTATATTTTAAAGTTCTTGTTATTATATCTCTTTATATATACATTTCTTCTGTACGTGTGTATGTCACTAAACTCCTCCTAAACGGCTGGACCGATTTTGATGAAATTTTGTATGCGTCTTCCAGTGGATTCGAGAATGGTTTAGATTCACAATTGGACCCGGTAGGTGGCGCTGCGGTTGAATTTTAGATTTTATTTATTATCAAGGCAGGACAACGTCCGCCCGGCCCGCTAAGATATACCTATATATTTAAGTTACAATACATCACAGTGACGTGATATTAAACTGTTCTTTACTTTTGTTATTTTTCTTGATGTAAGAAGGCGTCTGTTATTTACTACGTAATCATTTGTCACAATCTGAGCATAGTTTCCCGCGTTAACTATTGAAATATGTTTATTTGTGGTCAAATATATATATATCTATATATCAAAAAATATGCGCTATATAGATCTTTAGGCAATTTGTCTAAACTGCTATTATAAAATAAAAGTATTTGATTTTTATTTGTAATGGTTAAACATAAAGAATACATAACTGTTTTTAAAAATTCCTTCACTAATGAAAGCTATATTATCAGCGAGTCAGCTATATATGATTTTTAAATTTTACAACTCGAATAAAGCCGCGTGCAAATCCAATATGTTTATTTGATTTAGTACAAAGTAAAGTATTGGTTATATTGTTACTAATTATTTCTATGAATATTAACATAATTCGTAAATATACATTGAGGATGTAGATACATAGTTGATCGTACAGAACAACGGTTGTGTAATATTTTTATTAAGTTAGATAATACTCACTTAAAATACATAATCATAACCAACACGTTACCAAAACTACCGATGCTTGTTATCACGATGTATACAGCTCCCAGACTGTACTGAGTAATGGGATGAGGTGGGGGAAAGTGCAACCAGTGTGGATTGACCATTAGTAAATAATCGTCTGTGAATAGCCCATAACGTCGCCAGGCGGAGACTGGCCACAGCTGTTTGAATATTTCTATCATATTTGTGGAATTGTTTAAAGTTTCATTGACATCCGACATGTATTCACGTTCCTCTACATCCGTTCTTAAAATCTCTTCAACATCCCCGTCACTTTTGATTTCTCCCACGAAGCTATCAGACATCCTTCGACGTCGCTTCCACTGCACTAAATCCCAACGACTCCAAGAGATTTCCTCACATTCGAAGAGTTTCAAATTTTCCACTGAGTTTATAATTTTAGAATTTTCACTGTTTTCAATCCAAAGACACGCTATATAATTTTTGTTTTGAGGGTTACACTGTAATACTACACACTGCAGCATAATTGAAAGTACAAATAATAAGTTCTTTTCTGTAGTTGACATGGTATTACTTTAATAAGTCACATGACGCTAAACGATTGAACACAACCGTTCTTGTTGCTTTCCAAGACAAAATGTTACCCGCGCCCGGGCTAGGGTTCGCCGGGCGACACGCGGCGAGAGTATACAAGGATGTACATAGTAAATACATTTGTCCATTGCCTCTGCATAATTAAAATAAAATAATTCTTACTTAAGAATATTTTTTGCATGATTTATTACGAGTTTTGTTATATTTTTATAGGTGGTTTCTGGCAAATGATCTGATTATTTAATAGAAACAACATTCCTACACCGCCTACACGGATACGGTCTACAGTCTACATTCTACACCTGTAATTTTGTAAAACGTAAAATTCGGATTTAAAAACTCGAATCGGGGATTAAACGTGGTATTTTCAAACATGAAAATTTACATAACGTGACGTGACGTGTCGCTACAGCGTCATATTGTATTCCTAGATAAACGGAAACGTGGTTGGTAATAGCTATACACTATATGCATAGAATGCACACGTGTCCGTCTCGTTTGTGAAACTTTGAGATAGTCACGCATCGTTTCATCTCATACATAAAAAAGATGCTTATAATTTCCTTGTTCCTCCTCATCGCATACGAAACCAAATTCGTTATATATGCAGTTTTTGACAGGATCTTAGGCTGTAATGTAGTGGAGTTTTATATTTTATTCATAATCTTGTGTTATTTCGCTCTATATTTTGTAATATTAGTAGTGTTTTTTTTTCGAACTGACTGCCCTATTGGCCTAGTAAGGCCTTAACAGCATCACCGAACTATTAAGGCGAGCGCTTAAGGCTCTCAATCGATGTAATTTTGACAACTAGCTCAAGGTTGCACGGCACACCTCGGCTTGGGCTGTTTGCCCAGTTTATGCAAATCGCACAATAATAACACGGTTATTGTGCACAAGTGGATGGGAAATAATAGCATGGAGCGTGAAATCTGAGATGCCACAAAAACCCCATGGCAAGTTCTAACAAGGAAACTACCATCTTGTTAGAATATTGAAATGATCACAGGACACTTGTAATATTATTATATAATATATATAATATTATATGTAATAATATTATATACTCGAGAATTGCAGTAATAATCTAAAACATTGATTACTTAAAGAAAAGAAAGAAAGAAGAAAGACGTTATATATGCAGCGTTTGTAAAATGACGAAGTTGCGGGTTCAATTCTCATGGTTACTTTGGCACTAGAAGAGATTATTTCATTCGTTTTCATAAGTCCTCTAATATATATAAAGCTCGTGATAAAATATAATAATATAATAAATAATGTATAGGAGATCCCTTTCATCCGAATTTATTGCTACACATAATAGCGAAAAAAAATTGGTATAACCTTTATACGTCTTCGTATGTGTGTATCGTAGTATTATTTTGTATCACTATATATAATGTATTCTTCTGTAACGTGCTCTTCATAATGTTTTCTGCAATTAATATATTAGTAGAATACCTACAAAGTAATATCACTGACTTCAATCGTGAGGTTTTGACGTTATGGAACATCTCTCTCTCTCTTCCTGACTATTTGTCCCATTCGGATTTAAAAACTCGAATCGGGGATTAAACGTGGTATTTTCAAACATGAAAATTTACATAACGTGACGTGACGTGTCGCTACAGCGTCATATTGTATTCCTAGATAAACGGAAACGTGGTTGGTAATAGCTATACACTATATGCATATAATGCACACGTGTCCGTCTCGTTTGTGAAACTTTGAGATAGTCACACATCGTTTCATCTCATACATAAAAACGATGCTTATAATTTCCTTGTTCCTCCCCATCGCATACGAAACCAAATACGTTATATATGCAGTTTTTGACAGGATCTTAGGCTGTAATGTAGTGGAGTTTTATATTTTATTCATAATATTGTGTTATTTGGCTCCATATTTTGTAATATTAGTAGTGTTTTTTTTTTAACTGACTACCCTATTGGCCTAGTAAGGCCTTAACAGCATCACCGAACTATTAAGGCGAGCGCTTAAGGCTCTCAATCGATTTAATTTTGACAACTAGCTCAAGGTTGCACGGCACACCTCGGCTCGGTCTGTTGCCCAGTTTATGCAAATCGCAATATTAATAGTGTTTTACGTAATGTAGTTCGCTTATTGTGCACACGTGGATGGGAAATAATACCACGGAGCGTGAATTCTGAGATGCCACAAAAACTCTATGGCAAGTTCTAACAAGGAAAACACGTAACATTATTAACTACTCGACAATGGCAGTAATAATCTAGAACATTGATTGCCTATAGAAAAGAAAGAAAGAAGAAAGACGTTATATATGCAGCGTTTGTAAAATGACGAAGTTGCGGGTTCAATTCTCATGGTTAATTTGGCACTAGAAGAGATTATTTCATTCGTTTTCATAAGTCCTCTAATATATATAAAGCACGTGATAAAATATAATAATATAATAAATAATGTATAGGAGATCCCTTTCACCCGAATTTATTGTTACACATAAAGGCGAAAATTTTTTTTGGTATAACCTTTATACGTCCTCGTATGTGTGTATCGTAGTATTATTTTGTATTACTATACAGAATATATTCTTCTGTAACGTGTTCTTCATAATGTTTTCTGCAATTAAAATATTAGTAGAATACCTACAAAGTAACATCACTTACTTCAATCATGAGATTTTGACGTTATGGAACGGATTTTATTTAATTGAAATGTTTGAAATATAATTCTTTAAGTAATTTTTATAACTAGCAAAGCATAATTTATCAAAATTTTAACGAACGAAGGGGCTTATTTTCCGTTTTATTGTCGAAATTAACTCCGGGTCGCCGCTCGCACGTTTTATCACCGGTCTTTTAACCTAGGTTTATTTAAGTTATTATCCATAGTTTTAAAATTATTAGAACTAACTTTACATAAGGTTCTCTATGTTGTTAATTAGTATTTGTTTTGATATTATTATTTTATATGTTAAATGTGATGTGAAGTATCATATCGTAGAATACTGCGAGTGTCTAACCTTTCACCGGGTATATATATTTAGACATAGGTATGTAATGTAAATAAGTGACTCAGCTGTTAGGTCCATACCCCTTTCACCATGACATGTCATGACATAACATGTTTTATTTAATTGAAATGTTTGAAATATAATTCTTTAACAAGTAATTTTATAACCAGCAAAGGATACATTTTCAAAGTTTAAACAAACGAAGGGATTTATTCTCCGTTTTATTGTCGAAAGTTATTAACTCCGGATCGCCGCTCGCACGTTTTATCACCGGTCATTCAACCTAGGTTTATTTAAGTCAATATCCATACTTTTAAAATTCTTAGAACAAACTTTACCTAAGGTTTTCTATGTTGTGTATAAGTATTTGTTTTGATATTATTATTATATGAGTTCAATGTGACCATAAAGTGTCATATCCTAGAATACTGCGAGTGTCTAACCTTTCACCTGGTATATATATTTAGATATAGGTATATAATGTAAATGAGTGACTCAGTGAAGCGAAATAACAAATACCGGCTCTTAAACCCGTACATACATACTCGCGTGTTCAAATGTCCACATATATGCATTTTTCTGAGCAACTCATTTGCTTTAACGTGTTCACACCGATAAAAGAGACTGAATAGTGTTTTGCCTTATACGAGTGAAGGCGAAAACAGGATGACAAAACTTCAAAGATCAAAGAACACGTATAAGATAATTACATTAGGGCCGCACGAATTACACGACAGCGTTGTATTGTCTTTCACGTATCTATCTATACTTCTATACTAATAGTATAAAGAGGTAAAGTTTGTGACGTTGTGAGTTTGTGACGTTGTAGGGGTAATCTCAGGAACTACTAAACCGATTTTGAAAATTCTCCTAGAAAGAAAAATTACCAATAGAAAGCCACGTTATTTGTGAGTGTCATAGGCTAAGGGTATCATCATGCTAAGGGTAATAGGAGCAAAGCGACAATGAAAAATGTTTTAAAATCGGGGCTTTTTTCCTTTTGAGAGCTTCCGCTGCGTCTAAGCCCAAAATAACTATACCACGCGTGTACATACTCGCGTGTTCAAATGCACACATATATTGCATTTTTCTGAGCAACTCATTTGCTTTAACGTGTTCACACCGATAAAAGAGACTGAATAGTGTTTTGCCTTATACGAGTGAAGGCGAAAACAGGATGACAAAACTTCAAAGATCAAAGAACACGTATAAGATAATTACATTAGGGCCGCACGAATTACACGACACCGTTGTATTGTCATTCACGTATCTATCTTGTATACAGCAAAACATATTTTAAACATTACGGTATCATTTTGTCGAGTTTGCTGAAAATCTAATATATCACCATATAAATTCCTTTTCAAATCACCCTCTTCCAAAGAAACTTTAATTTCCATCTTAATTTAACTTTGTAGACGCGTTATGTCTTATGTTAATCTTACATTTAACCGCAAACGTAATAAGACCTCGCCAAAGCAGTGAGAAGTTTACAGGAGAATGTGCGTAAATATTGTTTACTTCGTTCATTATTATAAAACTAAGAACATATGATATTACTTTAATAAAACTTATTGCTAGTTAGAGTAGTTAAATACTGAAATAATTCTAGGTTTTATATATATAATTTTATATTATATTTTATACTGTTAGTTCTAAAAAAAATATTATATAAAAAAAACGAATTTTCAGAACTACCAGTAATCGTAGTTACGTGTACTAATCAGAATTTATGAAGGTACTATAGCCGGAACGACTCCCTTTCTACAAGGTAATATTATCCTGGCACACTGAGCCCGAATTGAATATAACGCTTCCCGCACATTTATTATCATAACTTAAGGGCCATTTGAACCACAACAATAAAACAAAGCACAAATTGATTCCATAATAAATATTTCGAAACTGGATGTGTTTGAACTTGATAAAATAATCGGTTCTTGAGTCAAATGAATACGTATCTAAGGTTATAATTTAAAAACTCTACTTACCAGGCCTTATATTTACTTGCAAAATTTGCGAGATGATATAATTGAATAGCAAGAGATATATTCCATTTATTCATATTGCTGACGTAATTAATATTTATGTCTGTCCATGAACCCGAATCTTCTATACACGAATAGGAGCAAATAAAATAGTTCGGTACAGTTTTCTCCTCTGTTTGTTAGCGGAGTTTCTTTTTTTTTGTTTAGTAGCTATTGACGAGATTTAGTGCTATCAACAATAACAAAATAGATTTATTTTTTTATAGTAAACTCTTATTTAGCCTGTTTGTGTTATACTTCACGCTTCTTACGTCTACTATCGACAATGTGTGTGCAATACTCAATACAGTTTTTATTATTTATGATAAAAGATCAAAAAGAAATATAGATAATATCTACATATTAACACGTGAACAAAGAACTTTGTACACCTTATTATGATCGAAATTTTGACTATTGGACGAATACTAGTTCAAGTAAATTCATGAACAATGAATAAATACGACGTTATAAATATATTAACTAAACTAGCTTCTGCCTGCGACTTCGTCCACATGGAATAGTTAATTTGGGCTAACGCAAAACGCAACGGAAGCTCTCAAAAAAAAAACCTTTCTTGATTGATGCTCCGCTCCTATTGGTCTTAGCGTGATATATAGCCTATAGCCTCCCTCGATAAATGAGCTATCTAACATTGAAATAATTTTTCAAACCGGACCAGTAGTTCCATTAGCGCGTTACAAATAAGCAAACCCTCCTTTATAATATTAGTATATATTACTTACCTAAGATACATAAATAGTACTATTATATTGCCCCAGCAGCCTGACGTCGTGAATAGTATGTACGTTCCGCCTAAATTTTTCTGGAATGACTCACTCGGTGGGGGATAACGCAACCAATGCTCATTAATTAAATACAAATAATCGTCATAGAATAATCCGTATTTTCTCCAACTCTGCACTGGCCATAATCGTTTGAATTCAACTATCAACTTTTCGTGCTCATCTGCGATAGATATATTCACAGTATTGGTCGCATTCAACATTTCTTTAGTTTCTAAAATACCGCTTGCACTTTCTTCAACTTTCTCTGATAATCTTATAAATCGTTGCTTTTTCGTATCATTAATATTTTCCTGGTTCCGTAAATTTGAAACGTTTTGAAGATATATATTTTCAGAATTATTTATAGGCAGAGAGTCGGTGAATTCTCCATTACATAATATGCATAAGAGATGCAAAAACGACATTCTTATCAAAAATTGAATATTCATTTCTTACTTTATAGGTCCTGACGTGTGTTTCGCATGAAATCTTACGAAGTTTTACGTGGAGTATTCAAGTCTATTCGTCGGTCGCTCCATTCAGTCATTGGATTTTTAACGTTTATTCTCTGGAGACCTCTACAAATTTATACTTAAGTGGATTAAAGTGGCTTTCAGTAAAATCTGTATGGGATCTGCGGTTAATAAGACCACTTATTAGATTGATTGATTGACGGACCGACTGAGTCACGTTGCCTAAAAAGACAGATCGGGAGGACGAATGAATCATTACATGTTTGTATTTCTTTTATGTTTAATAGGTATTCTATGAAATACCTATAGAATTCATAATAATTCTTAATATATATAAATAAAAATAACCTGTCGAATGAATGCAAGTGCAACATCGTACCGAAAAGTTTCAATATATTGACAGAATGCACAGATATTTTTTTTTTCATTTTTGTTAGTTTCGCACAAAGATATTTGCAATTAGCAATATGAAGGGAGAGAGGGAGGATCTCAATTTGATACTCGAGTCACTTTCCTTGCGTTGCATGAGCATTATATAAAAAGTCACCAAGATTTGTCAGTTATGATTTAAATGTAAGTCAGAGAGTCGTGGTAATTTCAAAGTCCGTTGAAGGGCTTGATGTTAATGATTACAAACTTGATAAAATTGTCGAACGATTTGATAGCAGACTCCTTCTCTATCAAGCGTAAAAGATCAAAGGGATATATACGAAGATTGACATAAAGCATTATATGATATAACGACTCTCTTCGTACTAAACCAATGCACAGATTGATATTCAATTGCTGAGTTGGCGTTTTATAAGGAAATAAAAAACATGATCATTATGTAAACTGATTTGGTCTCATTTTCTTCGTCAGTACATTCGTGCAAAGCCGAGACGCGCAGCTACTCTTCAATGAAATATCTTCAGTATACATACTAAAATTGATTGAATCAATTACATTAATTGAAACGAAAAAATAAAATAAAATGTAAACATTTCGAAGTTAAGAATCGATTCCGTACCACGTATCTACATATTATTAGACGTGCGAAATTCTCTCTACATCGGAGCTCGACACATTTTATTGCGGTTCCCCGGACAGTAGAGGAAATGTGTTTTTTATTTATTGTTCCTGTAGGGTACATATTGAGAGTTACGATTCACGTTTATTGTCCAAATTTTCTTAAATTCTTCTTTTATGACCAAAATATCTTTAACAAACTTCTTTAAAAATCTTTCTCATGTGTCATTATAATTTTACTTTTATATGTAACTAGCTGACCCGTGCAACTTCGTCTGCACCAAATTGGTTATTACCGGTTTCAATTGTATTTTTAAACCCAAATAATCTTAGAAAACCTAAGACCCGATTGCAGCGACATATAGCACTTCCAATTGTGAATCCAAACTATCCAGGGACTCACTCAAACATATACTCAGATGGTATGTGAAAAATCTTTTAAAATAAGCCTACAACCCGATCGTCGCATCATCTACCGGTTTCAATTGAAATAAAAACTAACCTACATATATATGTAGTATATATAATATTGGCGGTAATGTAAAAATGGCTTGAGAGATCTATGGATCCCCAGTTGGGACGAAGTTCCTTTCCCTTTTTTGTAGACGTTTACTATACAGTCAGTATAGTTGACATTATAAAATATCAAGTTGATAGAGTTAAATTGTAAATTGAACGATAAAATATATTCATAAAATAAATAATGATAAATTAAACATTGAATGATATCATAATTATTTTCAACCTGTATTAAAACTTTTTCACACACAACTTTTGTATTGAAGAAAAATATAAATATTAAAAAGATATGAGCACGACGCGTCAACTGTCACTTGCTGTAAATATTCTTCTAAGAGCTAGCAACGGATTCGAAAACGAATTCGAATAAGCTAGTTTTTTATATATCTTTATGTTCTTCCAAACAGCGTGCGGGCTACCTGGCTACCGTTAAACGTTGCGTTTATTAGTGCATATCGCACCTTTACAGACAAAAATATTGTCTTTTATATAATTTAGAATGTTTTGTTTTTCACTAACTTTGAAACGCTACTAAAACATGACATTATTATTACCAGACATTTTATTATTAACAATAAAGTGTCAGTTGCCATTTTTTGTAAATAAAAAAAAGTATGTTCAAACCATGTTAAGATAGCTGTAACTTTAATAATATTTTATTTAGACATAAAAGAGAGTAAATTAAAAATAATATGTATAGAATAATTTAGCTATAGCTATAGTTTAGCACAACACTGGCTGTATGATAAAGACAGCGATAATTGTGGAAGCGCCTGTTATAGACGCATGTATTCAAGATGCCGTCAGTCCTAAGTTATATGTCTATGTTTATCATTGTTTTTCATTGTTTACGGTGAAATTTTAATATCGTAATAGTTAATAAAATGAAATATGTTCTTCGCAATGGAAAAAATAAAATTGTTTGAAATGATTTATTTTATTTATAAAGAATATCATCGGGCACATTATTGTCGATAACAAAATTGTATGGTAGTGATAAATTCATGTTTGAATAGCGTTTAAAAGTTACTGAAAAAAAAACGTTCCTAAAATTATTTAGACATCAATTTTTTGACCGGTAAAGGTGTGATGCGCGTTAAAAAACACAACGTAAACCGGCTATCAGGTATCCTCAATCCTGTTTGGAAGAACATTATATATCTTCATATTAAAAAACCAGCTTTTCTAAAATTCTCGTTCCTCCAACGTTGCTGGCTCTTGTATCCTCAATCCTGTTTGGAAGAACATTATATATCTTCATATTAAAAAACCAGCTTTTCTAAAATTCTCGTTCCTCCAACGTTGCTGGCTCTTGTACTAAGGTGTGGCAAAAAA
Organism: Antheraea pernyi; assembly: GCA_015888305.1. Lineage (NCBI taxonomy): Eukaryota > Metazoa > Arthropoda > Insecta > Lepidoptera > Saturniidae > Antheraea > Antheraea pernyi. Next base: position 56,441 of record MU160941.1, read on the forward strand.
GTCTAGTTAAATTAACTACAAATTTTTGTTTTTCGTTATCCTGGACAACTCCCTGCATTTTATGGGACCAAAAGTATCCTAAATGTAACCTTTTAATATTAGGTATTACTGTGTCAAGTGTCGTCAAAATTGGTTCAGTACTTTCAGAGGGGTAATTGTAAGTACTATTTTTTTTCTATCCCTTACATTGTATATGTAAGTTTCACGATGATCGGTTGAGTAGTTTAGTTCAGTAAAAGCGTAACAAACAAACAAACTTACGTTATATATTAGTTTTATTAGTCATTTTAGTTACGATATAAAACTATTAGTAAAGTATATAATATATTTAACTGAACCAATGTGATTTCTAACTTGTATAAGTACAGAAAGTCTTAAAATATGGACGCCGAGTTCATAATCATTATCTGATTAGTCTCGATTATATAAATATACTAGCGGACCTTATCCTGCCTGAATAATAAAAAAAATCCTAAAAGTCAACCGCAGCGCAAACTACCGGGTACAATCTAAACCATTCTTGAATCCACCTGAATACACACAAAAAAGTCATCAAAATCTGTCTAGCCGTTTAAGAGGAGTTCAGCCATATATATACACGGACAGAAGAATTATATATATAAATATATACAACAACACATATATTGAATATTGTTTTCATTTTGATTGGCATTCAAAATACCTAGTTTGGTCCGGGTAATTGTAGAATTAGCAATCGGTTTCGCAATTATAATAAATTAATTCCCTGAATTGGTTCCCACTTGATCCTATTATGCCAATATCGATAGTGAATAATACGCAGCATGTACAAAGGTAATCCACCGAGATTAATTAATTACTTTGCCGTTTTGTATTGCTTCATTAATTGGACACTGTAAATATTGCTTGAGAATACAATATTCCATATTAATATAGACTTTATTATTGTGTTTAGGTATTTAGTTTAATACAGGTAATACGTGGTTATTGAATATGAGTCTAGTATAATTATTACCAAAGAAAAACGACAATCTTAACATCAAAATTTTTGGGGTGTAAGGGGTGTCG
>MU160942.1:1354-33216 GCA_015888305.1 Antheraea pernyi
CCTGATGTTAAGTGATCACCACCGTCCATAGACACTTGCAACACCAGGGAGGTCACAAGTGCGTTGCCAATCTGTCTTGGGGAACAGAGGGAGTAAGTGGAGGGAAGGTGGGACCTCCGGCGCTCTCACTGACCGAACGAAATGAAAGCACTGTTACTTCACGTCGGTTTTCTGTGAGAGGTTAGTACTACCCCGGTCGAGCCGATCCATTCATGCTGAAACCATTAATAACTTCAGCGTAGGTCTACCACCTACTAAACCTATTCTATACACCTGATAAAGTCTATGCAAAATTTAATGATAATCGATCTACTAGTTAAGGCATAGTAAACACACATTCGCGTTCATAATAGTAATAAGGTATTCTATTTATAACTTATTCTTGGATGTCTCATTAATAAGGGATTAAAACACGTTTTTAAGGGTCAGCAACACAACGGTAATGTTCCTAGTGTTGAAGATGTCCATAGGCGAAAGTAGTCACTTAATGTAAGGCGGGCCGTCAGGGCATAAAAAAAAATTAGTTTATTTTAACACTAGACGGGTGGTAAGGTTTTACAGCCTGACTGGGTCGCAACCACCATGTATATGGCAAAAAAGGCCGTTATAGTGATTCGCTTCTGCGGGTCGCGTTTCGGGATCAGCCTGTGCATATCCAGTTTTCGCATACCGGCATGACAGCGGCGACCGGTGATGGATAGTGTGTCACTCGCTGGTCGCCATTATTTTTGGATTGTACTGTGCTTACCATCAGGCACAGTGTAGTCATTTTGCAGTGTTACAAGAATAAAAAATAAAAAAATCTGCGGGCAGTGACACTCGCGATAATATGGATTAGATAATTTTGCAGTGTTACAAGAATAAAAAAATAAAAAAATCTGCGGGCAGTGACACTCGCGATAATATGGATTAGATATATGTTTCAGGAAACCCGTTTCCGTACCACCGAAAATGTACATACAAAAATTGTATCATACTGAGTAGTTAAGCGGTAAAAACTTGTAACAAACTCATATTCACAATTTAAATATTAGTTAGGACTGGGAAATTTATCCAAATTTTCATTAATTAACTGCAATTTTAAACAATTAATACAATTACTATATCCTAGCGTAATTATCTTTTTATGTATCGTATCTAAATTTAAAAGCTCTACCTACGATGGCTTCTATAACAACATAATTTTAAATTAAATTTGGAAAAACCCTAGTAACTCTTACTGTGCGAATGACGCCATCTGTATCCATTTTAGTAATTACTTTGGCAGTCGCTATCTTTCGATTCGTCTCGGATACTACGCGTTTCTCTCGCAGAACGCCCTTTACCTAAGGTCATCGGTTCGTCTATTTATGATGTCATACGAGCGTTGTAATAATTGAAGAGCAATATTATGCTAGAATTATTTATACAAAAAATTAAATTCAATAAGCATTAATCCGAGATTCTATAGTTGAGTCGTTACATATAACATGTTTTTTTTTTAAGATTTCCATTTATTATACACCGTGGACGAAGTTGTAATATTTGGTATTCATAATTTTTTTTTGCTTTTTTTTATGATCTTCGTATTTTCCATGTACAAAATTTGAAGATCTCGAAAAATAACGTAAAATATTAGAAACGGCTAAAATTGAATTTAGCTTATTTTGAAATATAAAACGACACACAGAAACGCTCTTTTTTAACTAATTACCATCATAAGGATTCTTAGTTTCATGACATCTAATGATAAAATACCTATTATCGTTTCTAAAAAAAAATGTATTAAGGAAAATATATCACATACTAGCTGCCGCCCCGGCTTTGTACATATACACATACTAACGAAGAAAGTGAGATCAGTCTTCCCTTTACATTACGAACATATAATTAAATAAAATGGTTATCATTTTATACATATATATATATATTTCTTCAGTATGACCATCCGTGACGTGTTACGTGTGTCTGTGTTATTTGTTTGTTCGTTTCAAATTTTGTATTAACATATATATATAATAAATATATATAATCATATATAGGCCTCCCATCGAAAATCAGCGCTGCATTACTACTTATAGTATTGCAGGTTTTTGTCGAATGGGTTCGCCAATTGTTGGACATCTATTTTTCATTTTTTAAATGTATTTTTTTTTCTGTCTAATTAGTTTGTGTAATTTAATTTAATTGTATGGTTGTTCCAACAATAAAGTATTTCTTTCTTCTTTCTATTTTTGAAGATCTGTCTACTATCTTTTGTGTAAGACTCTATAATTTTTTTTAATATAATGGTTTCTTATTCTAAATTGTTCACTTTCCCATACAAATATTTTCTTTCATACAAACATAGTCCTGACAATTACAAAAATAATTAGCTAAATAGATCAGCCGTTCTGCTGTAGTGTGCTTAAATACATTCAGCAATTTATTTTTATTTTTCATAGATAATTATATCACTATTCCTTTATCAGGTTTGAGATATGTTCAATTTTTATTAAATTATTTATTGCACATTGATAATTGGAAATTAATTAACCGGCCAAAATCAAAAGATTTTTTTTTATTTATTTACACAATGTATACGCAAAACTCCAGTGACTATTGAATCCTTGTGTGTTTAGTGCTCCTGTAGGAGAATACAGTTTTTTTTTCGGAGAACAATAGACACATTTTTTTAAATACATTTCCGAGAAACCTTTTTTATACATTTATAACGATTTATAAAACTAGTGATCCCGGCGGACGTTGTCCTGCCTTGATAATAAATAAAATATCTAAAATTGAACCGCCACGCCACCTACCGGACCCAATTGTGAATCTAAACCATTCTCGGATCCACTCGAACATGTACACAAAATTTCATCAAAATCGCTCCAACCGTTTAGGAGGAGTTCAGTGACATACACACGTACAGAAGAAATTTATATATAACAATATAGGATTAGAATGCATCGCAGATATTACTCTAGGCATAGACGAGTGATAACGGAGAAATTGTGCACTTTCTTGGTGTACTGTTGTGTAACATTTGTTGCTTATTTTATAATCTCGGCTTCCTTAAGCGCTCGCCTTAGTAGTCCGGTGAAGCTGTTAAGACCTTACTAGGACAATAGCGTAGTCAGTTCGAAAAAAAAAAACAACTTATTTCATAATTTCTCAAATCGAGTAATAGATAGGAGTTCGTGCACCCGTACTCTGCGAGTTCAATTGATTTTACAGCTCGTGTAAAAGCGGCGGCTATATCACTGCTCATTAAACATATCGCACTAATAACTACACACAATGAATGATAATTCATATATTTATTACATATGTAGAATTATGTATATATTAACGACATAAACTGCAATCGCATTACTGTTCTTGAAGCTACGTATACATTTATGATTTCCGCGTAATTTACCAAATATATATAATAAGAATCTAAATCTAACTTGTCTGACCTTTTTAGATTTTTGTATAAAAATATTATTGCAGGTACGTGTTCAAAGGGACAGACAGACATTTAAAAAAATTATTGAATTTTTTTTTCGTTATTCCAAGACGCCTGCAATATTTTTTTTTACAAAACACAGTTTTATTGTTTACTAGCTGACCCGTGCAACTTCGTCTGCATCGAATCGGTTATGGAATTATTTACGACATCACATTAGAAGCCTCAAAAATAACAGTATTTCTCCACTATTTAATGGATGTTATTATACATATAAACCTTCCTCTTCAATCACTCTATCTATTTAAAACAAACCGCATCAAAATCCGTCGCGTAGTTTTAAAGATTTAAGCATACATAGGGACAGAAAAGCGACTTTGTTTTATACTATGTAGTGAATTAGATAAAGTAAATTTTCAAAAAAAAGTATTAACCGACTTCAATATCAATCAAAAACCCATAAGGCACTAAAAAGCGGAAAATAAATAGTTTATCAAATTAACCAAATTAAATAAAATATATGAATATGTGTGCTACCTAGAGATGTACTGGAAGTCGGTAGCAACCAAAATTTTTGTATTACAGAGACGCGAGATTAGACTTAAACTTTGTACTTATGTAGATGATATGATTTTCGGTTTGGTTGGCACCGACTTCCAATACATCTCTAGGTAGCACAGATATTCATATGTTTTATTTCATTTGGTTAATTTGATAAACTATTTATTTTCCGCTTTTTAGTGCCTTATGGGTTTTTGATTGATATTGAAGTCGGTTAATACTTTTTTTTGAAAATTTACTTTATTTTTCCATTTTTAGTGTACATAAATATATTTTACTAGCAGTGCCCGCGAACTCCGTTCCGCCTTAAGTATATTAAAATATGCGCATTTTTGCGGTATGGTATCTATCGGTATGGTATGCGATATGGTTTCAATTGGTTGTACAATAAGTAACGTTTGGTACGAACGCAACCTTTTCAGTAATCCGCGATAGTTTCTACCACCAACTCGGCTACCATCGCTTCACACATTATACACCTTAAGTAATGTAATTACAATGCTTGCGTCATGTTGCAACACAGCAACGAACATAAGCACAATAGGCTCCTAAGAATTGAAGAGTTTTTTTTATAATATTGGTGGCAAACGAACATACGGGTCACCTGATGGTAAGTGATCACGGCCGCCCATGGACAATTGCGACACGAGAGGAAACACAGATGCGTTGCCGGCCCTTAAGAAAGGAGTAGGCTCGTTTCTTGAAACTTTTCTTACTTTGTCACGGATCCCATAATCAGAACCTAACCAAACTCTCATCAAACTACCCTTGAAGTACATCCTTTCCAATAAAAAATGAATCATCGAAATCGGTTAGCGTGATATTGAGTTATTCGTCTATTTGTCGTGTACATACTTAATGCAAATTTAAAACTTATACGGTTTTGCACTGGATGCCGTTGTCGGAACTGGACCAAATTGAAATGGGACCACATGGGAAGCACCAGCTTTCAAATAAAAAAAGAATAATCAAAATCGGTTCACCCAGTCCAAAGTTATGAGGTAACAAAAATAAAAAAAAAATAAAAAAAAATACAGTCGAATTGATAACCTCCTCCTTTTTTTGAAGTCGGTTAAAAATGACATCACATGTATAACGCATTGCGAATTACTCGGTACACCTTCGTAAGTATGTACGCGATCGATTCGAAGTGGTTATTATCAGAAACGCAGGACATTCCTATCAAATGGGTCAGATAAGATTGTGGCGTGTCTGAAATGCCTAAGATGTAATTTAATATTGTTTGTTTTTTTATGGAAATTCTATTGGTTAGAAGTAAATAATTAAACTTGCCTCACATACGTGATCTATTGATAGGTGTTCATATTTTCACCATAGAATTGTTGGGTGATTAACTAATTATTTTTCAATCATCTATTAGGCATATTGGTTAGAAGTAAATAATTAAACTTGCCTCACATACGTGATCTATTGATAGGTGTTCATATTTTCACCATAGAATTGTTGGGTGATTAACTAATTATTTTTCAATCATCTATTAGGCAGTCGACACGGTTTGAAAATCTTTTCCTCTTATTCATCCTTGAGTAACGCAATTATTAATCAACATACTTTAATATTTGACTTTCCTCTATCGTGCAAAGACACTACGCTATTATTTTTGGTAATTTCATAGTAATTTGGTGCCAATAAAACAATCTTTTTACAGACTTATTCGTGACCTATCAAGTGACTCTTGTAGATTCTTAGCGGATGCGGTAAAGGAGGGAAAGAAGTGAGCTTAGTCGTAGGTAGTATTAATGCGGATCTTAAGAGGCTCCTTGAAAAGTATTGGGTCGCAATTCCTAAGCACTACTCCGTATTCTTTACTCTTAACCCGGTGAACCCAACATCCGTACAGTGAATCCAATGCAAATACCTTTATCTCTAAGGATCAATTATAGTCCAACAAGTTCGTGCGCAACCAGCTTACGGGGCGCCAGACTTTGAGGAGACGAGGTACTCTGGATGGTAACGGGGGGCGGATGATATAGTGGGGAAGGGAAAACGCCGTGCGACCTCAGGGTGTAAGGGGTGTCAAATAACATCTAAGACTTGAGACATCCAAGCCAACCTCACCTGCACGTGGTGCACCCTGCTGAATAACGAACGAGGCAATGGCGAAAGCGGGGTGGTAGGGTTTTACAGCCTGACTGGGTCGCAACCACTATGTATATGGCGAAAAAGCCCGTCATAGTGATTCGCTTTTGCGGGTTGCGTTTCGGGATCAGCCTGTGCATATCCAGCTTTTCGCAGGCCGGCATGACAGCGGCGACCGGCGATGGACAGTATGTCACTTGGTGGTCGCCCTTGTTTTTGGATTGTACTGTGCTTATCAACAGGCACAGTGCAGTCATTTTGCCGCGCTACTATCGCTTACGTCTGTCGCAACCCATCTTTAATAATCAATATATATTTTTCTTATTATAACTCAGCAAAGTGACTGCACTGTACTTGATGGTGAGCACAATATAATCCAAAAATAATGGCGACTACCGAGAGACAACGCCATCCCTCGCCGTTCGCCGCTGTCATGCCGGCCTGCGTAAATGCCTCTTCACGATACGCATAAAGGATCCCACGTTATAGGAAGGAGGGAACAAACTGGTCGGAAGATTGTTCCACAACTTCACGTTACGGCAAAGATAAGAAGTTAAAATAGAAAATAGCAGTGAAAAACAAAAGCCATGAACCGATTGACTCATTAAGTCATATTGGGATGGTAAACTTATGCTGGAACATTATTCTACAACAGAACGATTGTACACCATCTGAAGGTCGTATAGTAATTTTAAAAAGGTAAATTTTTACATATATTAAAATTTGAATATTGTTATTTAATTCACTGGAGGATGGTATTAAAATCTAATGAACGTTACTCCATTTAGACCCTCAGAGAGCACTCAATGAGTGTCAAGCGGCAAGCCTACCACAGGTTCGGAAAAAATAACAATCATTCATGATGATTCACCGTACAACAACTTTTACATTGTAAAACCGGCTTCGTATGAGCCTTGAATTACCCAGTAAATTACTGATTTTATTACCTACCTATTTACTAACTACTTAACAAAATTCCTAAGATTCACTGACAATTTATATGTAACCCTAGTTTCTTATTTCATAACAGTATATCAATAGCAGAAATTACTTCATTTTAACTTTAAAACGGTAATATATATCTATACTAATATTATAAAGAGGTAAAGTTTGTGACGTTGTAGGGGGTACAGTAACTACTGGTCCGATTTGAAAAATTATTTCAGTGTTATATAGCTCATTTGTCGAGGAAGGTTATAGGCTATATATCATAACACTAAGATCAATAGGAGCGGAGCACCAATGAAGAATATTTCAAAATCGGGTTTTTTTTCCTCTTTAGGGCTTCCGCTGCGTGTTAGCCTTAGCACAAAGTAACTATTCCTCGCGGACGAAGTCGCGGGGCAGAGGCTAGTAAGAGATATTTTGATTGGTGGTTAAAGGAATCTTCTAATTCTGCCTAGCCTGCCATCCTCAAATTGAACAGTTATTGCCAAGCACCTGTTGGTGTGTTCCGGCAGCTGCACTTCTAAGTTAAGCTAAGTTAAGCGTGTTTACCATTTTAGACCATATCGTCTTCTAAAATGAGATGAGATTGTGCTCAAAAGCTAAAAACCAATAACGGTGTAATTACAAAAATGTTGAATATATATTGAATATATATTTAATACTTGGTTTTTTTTTTTATATCATAGGAGGCAAACGAACAGATGAGTCACCTGATGCAACACCAGGGGAGTCGCAAGTGCGTTGCCAGCCTGTGTTGGGGGGGTGGAGAGGAAGGGAAGAAGGAAGTGGAAGGAGAACTCACTGACCGAACGAAACGCAACAATGCAAGCACTGTTGCTTCACGTCGGTTTTCTGTGAGAGGGTGGTAGTAGCCCGGGTGAGCCGACCCATTCATAATGAAACCAGTAATAGCTTCAGCTTGGCTCTACCACCTACCATTAAATGCACCGCGGTCGCTGAATGTTCGCCATCTTGCTCTTTTGTCTCGCTTCGGTTACGTTAGGTTAGACTTGCGAAAAAGGATAACGCGAACTTGCCTCGGGCGAGCGCGGTGCTTTTAATACGAAACTTTTTTAAACCAAGTATTAAATACGTATTTAACTTTTTTGTAATAACACCGATAAAGTATAGAAAAACCAATTATAAACTAACCGTAATAAAACAACAACAATTTTGCCTCTCTTCGTTTATTTAGGTTCTCTAACTATAGATAATATACCAAATACTACGAGTAAATCTATAGATAAAGCATAACAATTAGTTTACTTTATATCACATAGATAAATAGAAATGTATTTTTTTTACAAGCATGCGATTGCCCACAAACGTTTTACTTACAGCGATAAGTACCTTTGAAAAATTTCTGACGACGTCAAATCAAGGGTCCAAACGAGGAGTCATTCGGAGATATTGCCAAGAGAACTGTACGGATAGTTTTTTTTAAATTAAATATAACACAATAATAGGGCTCTTAAACCTCAATTGTGTTTCCATTCCAAGAACTGAACTGTGTTTTGAAACATCGACATACAAATTTGTAAATAGTAGGTATTATATAATAAAGCAAGGTTTTCCTTTTGACAACGAACAGTGCAATTTAATCTACGGTATTCCCCGCGAGCAAAACAGCACGTCTTCAACTATCTACGAGTATAATACCAGTTTATTTACCGGCTCCGTCTAGCTTGAATAACATCATTTGATCATCTGCTCCTAACCGTTATCGGTTACAGCGACCGCTAATAGAAACTTAACAATCTATTTCTCCGCCCTTTCGTGTGCACGTAGGTGACTGGCGTATCCTACCTTCGCAGTAAACGTACGTCCACACTTGGGACAGGTCAATACACCGTTAATACACCGTTATTGATATGAAAAATATGAAGAACTAGACCAATGTTCTAGAGTTTTGTTTTCAATTGCCTATGTTTTATTAGGATTATACTGACCCTATCATATGTGATTGGAGCATTATTGAAGAAGAACTTTCATAGGTGGTAGAATCACGCTGAAGTTATTACTGGTTTTAGTATGAATGGGTTGGCTCGCCCGGGGTACTACCACCCTCTCACAGAAAACCGATGTGAAGTAATAGCATTGCTGCGTTTCGTTCGGTCAATAAGAGCGCCGGAGTCCCACTTCCCCTCCCTCTACACAGGCTGGCAACGCACTTGCGACTCGTCTGGTGTTGTTAGTGTCTATGGACGGCGAAGACCACTTAACATCAGGTGACCCGACTGTTCGTTTGCCTCCTATGATATAAAAAAAAGCTCCGGGAAATTGGCTCCTCATTTTTCGCGTAAGGATTTGAGAATTCGTTGAGGGGTTGCCTATCGATTGCCCATTTTTGTCCACCTTTTAATATTTTTTTGCCAACCTCAATAAACAAAAATGAGCGATTTAAAAGGCTCAAAACGATTTAAAATTGAGGTGGATTCTTGAAGTATGTAGTTCGCCTATCCTTTACTTTTTTATAAGTCAACACCTAAGGAGTGGAAATGAACTTATACTGAATATATATATAAACAGTTATATTCCCGAGGCGTGGGTAAAATTTATATTCACTCGAGCGAAGACGCGGGTAATAGCTAGTACTGAACATACAACTACAAACTTGACGCTTTTCCGTTTGTTCAACATATTTAATTACCAAAAGATATATCTCAATTTCTTTGAAGTTTCAGAAAAAAAAAACAGATTTTGCCACGGCGATACGTGGGTACAACTAATCTATATATAAATGGTTGTTGTTGATTTGTGCGTTTGAAATATATTTCAAGGTTTTCTAACACGACTATAAAAGAAATTGTTCTCACTAGAATACTTTTCATGAGAAAACTTTTATGCTATTTATTTTATTATAACCCGTCATAAGATGGCGTGAAGCACTTCAATTTCTGTACCATTCGAGATTATCGTAATGACTGAATGTAATAGATATTTTATACTGAAATATTTATGCAATATAAGTTTTTCAATCGATCAGTTGCTCACAACAATTTATAATGAACGTTTGCAAAAGTCGCGGCCAAAACGAGTATAAAAATGTTTTATACAGTTTACGATTTGTGTAACTAGAATTATGAAATTACAAACCTAAGCGATCCTTAGAAAGAAAGTTGCAAAAGGAAGAATAATCAATTAACGACGTAAGATTATTTGGATTCATAAAAGAAGGGCAAATAGTATAAATAAAATAACAGATGTGTGAAAGCCGCGGCCAAAACAAGTATAAAAAATGTCTCATATAGTTTACGATTTGTGTAAGGAACTAGAATTACAAGACTACAAACCTAAGCGATCCTTAGAAAGGAACTTGCAAAAGGAAGAATAATCAATTAACGACGTAAGATTATTTGGATTATTAAAAGAAAGGGAAATAGTATAAATAAAAAAACAGATATTAGTAAGAAACGTGACAGTAACGCACTTCTAAAAATGTTCAAGACAACGTACTGGATATTGGGACAGTCCATACGCTGCAGTATATACCATAGGTTCTCAAAGCGATCCATCTAAACCTCTGGGGATCGATTTCGAACTTCTAGGGGTTCACGTCACCGAAAACAAAATTCGGGGGGGTCTGCGAGCTGGAAATAGGAATGGACAATAGTGGATTGGATTCCATTTGAGCAAGTCATGACGAAATATTTTACTTTCTATAAATAGATAGATACAATCTTACAAGTTGTTTGAACTTACAATAAAACTTCTTTATAATAGACACATACGTAAATACTTGTAAAGGGAAAATATTTATAAAATTTGATGAAGATATAAAGCTACAATCAGACAATTTCATGATAACATACATCTGCCAATCAAGAGAACATTCCTGATAAATGAAGGGATGAACTTATAAAATTATTTAGTAGGTACATACTTTTGTTGAAATTTGATTTGAATGAAAACAAAGAATTATTATGAATTCCACAGTAGAATATAATTTTATTTATAAATACCTAATCTCATTTTATATGTAATTTAGTCAACTATCTGCTTTGTTGTTGGATTCAAAGCGAATCAAAAGCATAGGGGTCTACCCAATACAGTAAAAATTGGTAAGGGGTCTACGAAACAAAAAGTTTGGGAACCACTGGTATAGACGAATCAATGCCACATCCGGAGCGCGGCGCGTGCGTACCCTGCCCTACGCATCGTGTGTATCTAGGTCGCAACGTGCGTACGCGGCCCCCACCTAATAACGGACCCAATTTATATTTTCATTGATAAAACCTGTTACAAGCGTGGCCCATTTATAGTACACTTTTTTCTTACAATAACACACCTTAAATCCGAATGGAGAAAGTCCATTGTCACTTATTATAGCTCTTTCAGTAGTTTATTACAATCAAATATACGGTGAAAAGGCTAATTGACCAAAATGTCTTAGTACGTTAGTTTTTCAATAATCGTATATTCTAACATTCCAATAAATGATTACTATTTTAGTGTATCGTTTTGGGCATTTATTCCCAATTTGTTGTGAAAAAAAAAGATAGTTTAGTAATTAGTTGGGTTTCATTTCGACTTCATAAAAAACTAGTACTCGTATTTTTCCGAAAACTAAAAAATCGTCTGATCATTGATTTTAATTTCCATTTAATAAAACAACGTCATTCCCAAATTATCAGAATTCCCCTCAAAAATAGTTTTGTTTCAACTAAAAAAACCTATTACTATTTCTGTCAAAACTTTTATAAACATCTAACAATTACATTATGTTTCAGTTTGACTCAATAAAAACATGTTTAAATAGATAATTCGAATTACCACAGATATAAAATACAATTTACAAAAATAACTAGTTCATTTTCTACTGATAAAATAGACAACACATACGAATATGTGGAATTCACTTGGTATTTCAAAATCATTTATTGTGTAATAATCCTTCATATCCTTGGTTATGTATTAATTAAACACAACAATATAATATTTACCTATTGACACATATATCCATAAGATATATAAATAATTAACCAATGTTTGTTATTGTTTCATACGTGACCGGTTGTAAGTATTGCTTTAGATGAGTTATTTTAAATGAATCAACACTCGACGGCACTGAATATATATTTATTTACAATCTTCATACATTTTTTTTTCATTAATACGCGTCTATGGCAACGATTATTTGCTAAATCAAAACGGCACTAAGAAGCAATGTAACAATGAAGTAAGTATATTAAGTAAGAATATGAAAAGATATGTTTCGTTACCTTTATTACCTAAATACGTAAATTTAATACATTTCTGATTATATCACAAAAACTCCGATGAACAAAGAATGAGAACATTAACCGTGTAAAACCCTCGCAAAATATTATCTCGCGATCCTAATTACCGCGGCAAAGTTAATATTGTACTGTCAAATTGATATTAGTAAACATACACAATACCAGATACGTTAGAACTGTGTAATGTATAGACCTTCGTGTTTATCACCTCGATATTGGAGAGAGAGAGAGAGGTAAACTGGTTTGTAAATATCGAACAATCGTTTGTAAACAAAGGGAAGTCGGTGTGGGATTCGCTCACGACTTACGAATGTTTACAGTGGTGCCCCCTCCCTCCGCGCGCTGTCATGCTACGAGTCACGTACGCAGAGCCGACACTGCGCATGCGTGGCGGCCGCACGCGTTATTTTCGTTTTTATCGCAAACGACCGATTCTAGTGTACGATATTACATTTACCACTGATAACAGTTATCGTTGCGTTCCATACAAATACATATTTGCAAATCTTGATAAGTAATACATCATATAAACACACCGTAATCGAGTTGAATCTTATAAATCAGAAAATATACGTAAGTTTTCTTAGATATGTGTCGTTGTTACAAAGTAAACAAAATCCAATTTGAGTCGTGTCTAATGTTTTACGTTATATTTCAAGATCTTCAAATATAAAATACGAAGATATATTTAAAAAAAAACTAAAATCCTTATGTACGACAAAATTTGAACTTGGTGCTCAGTGTTAAAACTGGAAATTAAAAAAAGTATGTTATATGAACGGTTAAAATTAGATTTGGCTCATTGTTAAATGTAAGGACTCGTATATTTATGTAGTAATGCGTATTTGGGATATACGCATCCCGTTTACATATACGTTATAAAATACCTCTCTTTCATCTTGAGATATAATCGTTCAGCGTCAGATATTCCTGTAAATTAAAAAAAAACTCAACTTCTGTCTACTCCAGGCATTAGTTATAATTTGTACATTTATTGAATTAACACATATTCGGAAAATTTCATAACTCCATATGATTAAGTTTTTAATCTATATTTATACCTAGAATATCCATTACTTTCTCTAAAAATACCGATTTTCTTTCTGATAAAGATCCATTTTGAAACAATAGTATGACCGACTGAACGTGAGTTTTATAATATGTAATCCCATTGAAAATCAGCGTTGCAGTACTGCTGTTCTGCACCTATTTGCTGAATGGGTTTGCCAATTGTTGGTAATTTTTTATTTTATTTTTCACGTGTTTAATTTCTTTTTCTTATTTGTTTGTTTGAATTTATTCAATTGTATAGTAGTTTCAATAATCAAATATTTAATTATTTCTAAATTAGATATTTTTGACAAAAGTAACGAATTATATCTTCTAAATATGAATGAATTTCATTGAACTAGAGCTTTATATCCGTTATATTATAGTTTATTTTCATTCGCCGTCACTGATTATGAGGTAAGTCAACGAGTCAATACCGTATCGTTGAAGGGTGTGAGAAATATAAACCGAAAGCGGATGTATCAATTAAAACCGACAAGCGATTATTTACCCCGACGTATTCCGACCACGTTCGTACATTCATATGCTAGGGAGTCAAGCGTATATTATATTTTTAGAAGAAAAAAGTTACTTTGTTCGATGTTTGCATACAGGTGGGACTTTTTAAATGCAGGAATGGTTAGTTACCAATTTATGTTAAACGCCTATGACTCCAAACACCTATGGGTGTGCTCCGACAGCTTCATACCTACACAGAGTACGTTATATAAATAGAGGTCGCACTCGTTCTTTCCAATCAGCGCCTCTATAATATGAGTTTCGAACTAACATTGTTGGTTATAAATGTACATTTATAGCTATGTATGAATGCATACAATGGTACTGCGTAAATCGTATACAAGTTTTTGATCAGTTTTATTTGTAATGAATATATTCATCGTAAGGCATATCTAAATCCAAGTATGTATATGCAGGAATCAATGTTTATAAGTAGAACCGGACATAGATAAAATTGTTTGTGAGAGACAAGAAAATTTAAGGGAGCACACTCTCGTAACAAATACGTAAAGAAAGAGATTGAAAACAAATAGTTGAAAGTTGTCAGTTTGAAATGTCAAAATTAATTGTCATCCACCATCTTTTGTTATCAACCTTGCCAAAAAAATTATATAACAGTGCCATCTAGAGAGTGTTACTAGAGAGTGGATTGATAACCAAAAATAGACGAGCCTTTTCCATACAAATCCGATGCTGAGAAATGAAAATAGTGTGCATACCTATAAGGAATCGGTCCTCTTCCAGATTTACCGTGTTATAATCTTAAGCCATAACTTCGTTTAGCATGAAATTGTGGTGAAAAGCTAAAATTTACAAAATAAAAACAAAAGACAAAGTTATGGTATTTTCATATACATTAAATTATGAATTGTATATCGATAGCTCACTTAACGACTTATAAATCGAACAAAATTAAAAACACACTATCAGGATGATACTCTATTGTCAGCCCTATTCAAGACTCGACTGGCGAAGTAAATATTTCACCTTTCGGTTACATGTGGAAAGAGAATGATGAACTAGTGTTTAATTGAATAAACATGCCATCAAATCGTTATTTATTTTAAATCAACCTTTATAAATATTGTTATATTGTCTCCTAAAATACTTCTTTGCCCGAGGAGTTTTTCTCTTCTAATATCTAAAATCTATATAGTAAGCAGGAATACAATCTATAATATGTGATATATAAAATACGTGAACGATGGTGATGTCTGGAATTAACTCATCTCTGTGCATCCATTAAAAACGTGTGTGACATTTACCTAATATATTCTAAATATTATATATATCTGTTAAAAAGATAAACCAGATCGAGTTTCTTGCCGGTTCTTCTCGATGACTGAGTTGTTTTCCGAACCGATGGTAGTTTTGACGTTCATAAGTGCCTTCTTAGGGCCTAAATTGAATCCACTTTAATAATGACTACTGCGCTAACTATACAGCTATTTGTATATATAACTATAGGTATCGTCAGGAATGTGTATGGCAGTGGAACACTATCCAACACCACAGATATAACTCTGTAATCCGGTGAAGCTGTGAAGGTCTATCAAGCCAATAGCGTATAGTAAAAAAAAACTGCTTCACTTGCTAAATCGATTACGACTATAAGGTATAAACAAAGTGTGTCGTAAAGACATACTATATAAGTGAAACTTTTATATTACAGGGAAACATTTTAATGAAAAAACAATACAGCAGAAAGCGAACATCATGCGGTGTTCCCAACAGATCACCCATCCAAGTACTGACCGCGCCTGACGTAGCTTAACTTCGGTAATCGGACGAGAACCGGTGTTTTCAACACTCTACCCGACACAGTGTTCACTCCCACTACTTGTTGTAACACAAAAAAATGCGGATCAGAATTTCAAAGCTCTCGCATAAGTATCACTTCAAAAATCTATAACAACTCTTCCTACAAAAAAGGTGATATCCTCTGTAAGCTCTTTGCTCCCATTTTGTATACATATTTATATCAATATATATTATTATTATCTGATAAAATTACTGTTTTGTATATACGATTATGATGTTTAATGAATTAAAAATCAAAGATAAATATCGTATGACGTCCCGTTATCAGTATTTATTATAGAAATAAAAAAAAATATACGTCCTATCAAGCAAGAAAGGAAACGTGGTACCAAGGTGGTAGAGCCACGCTGAAGCTATTACTGGTTTCAGCATGAAAGGGTCGGCTCGTCCGGGGTAGTACCACTCTCTCGCAGAAAACCGACGTGAAGTAACAGTGTTTGCATTGTTGCGTTTTGTTCGGTCAGTGAGATCGCCGGATAACCCACCGCCCCTCCCCCAAATACAGGGTGGTAACGCACTTGCTACTTTTCTGGTGCTGCAAGTGTCTATGGACGGTGGTAATCACTTAACATCAGGTGACCCACCTGTTCGTTTGGACGCGGGCACGTCCGTCGCCCTGGCAGAATATTTGTACAGGCCCGTGTGATTGAGGCGCATTGTGCCGATGCGCCTCTCACGATTGTCGGAGAAGGCAACTCTCGCCCTCCCCTGTGGGGTCTACGATTTTGACCCCTCGACCGCGACGAGGCCCCTGATCAGGGGCCGACAGCTGCCGGAGATTAGACGCAGTGCCAGTTCGGCTGCTCATGCTCCCCGGTTTATAGGTGATTGAAGGCACCATGGGGTTTTAGTCCATGCAAGTCAGACAAACCCCACCCTCAGCTGCCTGGCTAAGGGTGAGAATCCGTAGGGATATATATACCCATGTAAAAAAAAGCTCATTGTAGGAATCGAATACTCTTTTTTTTTATGACATAGGATGCAAACGAACAGGCGGGTCACCTGGTATAAGTGATCGCCACCGTCCATAGACACTTGCAACATCAGGAGAGTCGCAAGTGCGTTGCCAGCCTGTATTTGGGGGGAGGGGGCAGGAAGGACGAGAAAGGGGAAAGGGAAGTGGGCCTCCGGCACTCTTACTGACCGAACGAAACGCAACAATGCGACTTCACGTCGGTTTTCTGTGAGGTGTTGGTACTACCCCGGGCGAGCCGACCTATTCATGCTTTCAGCCCAGTAATAGCTTCAGCGTGGCTCTACCACCAACTCGTTTTAGATCGCCCGATTCTACATATGCAGGATATAGGTAGATGATTCGACATAGGCAGATAACCCTCCTTGTCTCAGATCTGGCGGTACCACTTCAATCGGTGTCCATTGAGAAACCGTTTTATAGCTATCTCAATTAAGAATCGTCGTAATGATTGATAGATACAGTGCGGATTTACTCAACCTTGCCTTTAAATCTAGATCGTTCTTCAAACTCACCCCTTGGTGGTTTATAAAAACCACTTTGGGAGCAATTCCTATATTTGTAGACGATTTATGTCATATAATTATTATGAAACGATTATTAAATGTGGGTCTGAATCAGTTTTTATATAGTAACGTATTATGTATACATGTTTTATTAATTGAACTCAATAAAGTCATTAACAATATAAACTTTATCTTACCTTCGTCCTCCCGTTGATAATATAATCGCCCATTTTCCCATTGTTGGCCATTTTATTCGCTCTTAATATGATATTGTCGACCTGTAATACAAATTATGTTTAATTATATTTTAATGACATTTTCACGGAATAATCATTAAAATGACTATTAAGGTTGGAAAAATACAAAGAGAATCTCGGATGTATAAATAACCTAGTCAGCCTGTCTTCAAGATCAATGATTCAATATTAGGTTTACCTAATAATTCGTTAGTCTTTTGTTTTATTATTATTTTCCCTTGTAGTACGATCCAAAAATATGTAATGCTATCGAGAGACCAAGCAATACACTCTCTAGTAGCCTTTTTATATCGGCTATCATAAATTACTCTTCAGGTTACTCTTATTTTATTTTTTTATAGCAGCACGGCAAAATGACTGCACTGTGCCTGATGGTAAACACAGTACAATCCAAAAACAATGGCGACCACCGAGTGACACATTATCCATCGCCGGTCGCTGCTGTCATGCCGGTCTGCGAAAAGCTGGATATGCACAGGCTGATCCCGAAACGCGACCCGGAGAAGCGAATCACTATGACGGGCTTTTTCGCCATATACATGGTGGTTGCGACCCAGTCAGGCTGTAAAACCCTACCACCCTGCTTTCGCCATTGCCTCGTTCGTTATTCAGCAGAGTGCACTACGTGCAGGTGAGGTTGGCTTGGGTGTCTCAAGTCTTAGATGTTATTCGACACCCCTCACACCCCAAAATCTTAAATCAAATCAAAAACGCTTTATTCAATGTAGGCCCTAATAACACGCTTATGAACGTGAAAACTACCACCGGTTCCGAAAACAACCCAGTGAGTAACCATTCAGGGCTTCGTCCGTGTTAAATTATAATGAAAAATTAACCCATAAAATACAGCCCAACGCCGCCTAGTGTCACTAGTAACACTATAAAAACCATCTCCATTAAAAGAAAAAACACTTCGGTGCATCAATTTTCATGATGATCAGTCAAAGGATGTTGAATTTTATCGACCTCAGATGTATTTTTATATGTATAGATGTATTACGAGACATTCTCTGATATAGAACAGCAAGGAAACGATAATATATTAATTTATAAACCATTAAAAGATTCTGAAAATGATTGGAACTGGACAGTTTCAGTTCCGTAGTAAATGGAAAGGGATTGAAGTCTCGGACGTGACGGATTCATTGTCTCGTGTATTTACTTATATCAAATCACTACACAACAAAGTGATTATAATCAATGATATTATAACTAAAAAGTACGTTACCTAGATGACATTTTGACAAAACAAATGACACGATAACGCAAACATACGTATAGTAATATAATAACGCTACACTGTGTCTTAGATAAAATGTGGAAGTAAGATGGCATATTCTCAATATCGGTGGTGAAAAAGAAATACGTTATATGTTGCTTAGATACGGGCGGATTGACGGTGCAGCCGTCAAAACTAAGCTAGCCAGCCAAGTTTTAACAAGGCGCTGTCAAAGCGCTTACGACGTACATCTATAGACTTATAATATCATTGGATATAATAGTTTAATAATGAAAACATTAGTATCTCATACTTGAGCAATCGATGAAACGCAAAGAGAACCATCTTTGTACCTAATTACATTCTAGTTCAATTTTAACGAAGGACAAAATCATCTATCGATTTAAGTTGATTCAGTTAATAATTGATACAATTTAGATTGAATTGGTTTAATCCCACGAGTCGAAGCTCTGAATACTAAACTATGTTCATAGTATCATACGAAAAAGAATGCAAGCACACGAAATCGTTTCTAAAATCACTTCCGATTTGACTAGACACAATTTTCTATTATTTCGCTGGTTAATCTTTAACAGGTATGTAATAAAGCATATTGGTAAAGTTTAAATAGCTACAAACAAAGAGAGCGTCATTTAAAATGTTCTTCTTTATAGTTTTAGGTGTTGGGGCTCTGAAAACGACGTTAGAAGTGTAAGAATAAAATGACTTAAAATATCTAGCAATGGAAGAAACGAAGAAACTAGAATCAAAATTCACTCTTTTACTATTGTGTCTTCAAGGTATTGAATAAAAAAGCCCTCGAGATTCAAGCGATGACGGCGTAGTTGATAGCGTCTTCGGATACAACGTCGGTGGACATAGGCTCGAATCTTTGCAACTGAAGGTGGTAGATCCACGCTGTAGCTATTACTAGTTTCAACATGAATTGTTCGGCTCGCCCGGGGTAGTACCACCCTCTCACAGAACACCGACGTGAAGTAACAATGCTTGCTTTGTTGCATTTCGTTCGGTCAGTGAGAGCGCCGGAAGTCCACCTCCCCTCCCTCCCTTCCTCCAAACATAGGCTGGCAACGCACTTGCGACTCCCCTGGCGTTGCTAGTGTCTATGGACGGTGGTGAACACTTAACATCAGGACCCACCTGTTCGTTTGCCTCCTTTTGATATTAAAAAACAAACTGAGTCGGAGCTTCTGGTGAAGGAAATCACCGTGATGAAACCTAAGCCTGATGACAGGGCTTTTTCTAACTCCGCCTGGCTATAGCTACCACTCTCAATTTGAAAATATATCGTCAAGGACCAGTTGGTGTGTTCCGGCAACTGCACTTGACAGCCAGTCCCATCTAGGTTTGTCGTGTTTACGATTTTAGACCAGGTCATTTAACATCATACGAGATTGTGCTCAAACGCCAAAACTTATAAAGAGTAAAAAAAGATATGAGCACCAGCAACTATTCGTTTGTAAAATGCCATAAGCAAGGAATCATAACTGTCACTACCGGAGACAAGTATCACAGAAATCTCTGAACATTTCTTGCTATAGAACAGTTTAGAACTGACTCTCAGAGTGCTTGAGGGGCAGATTTTTTTAACATGAGGATGAAAATCTAGGCAGTTAGACATTTGACAGTGCTCTGCCTGGTGGCAGTGATCCAGTGATCCAGATAGTGCCAGCTAGTGTTCTTTCATCGAACCCTCAGGCTCATTTTTTATTTTTTTTATGACATGGGTGGCAAACGAATAGGTTGGTCACCTGATGTTAAGTGATCACCACCGTCCATGGATACTAACAATACCAGAGGAGTCGCAAGTGCGTTGCCACCCTTTGGGGGGAAGGGTTAGGGGGGGAGAGGAGAGAGGAGAGGGGACAGGAGGTGGGCCTCCGGCGCTCTCACTGACCGAACGAAACGCAACGATGTAAGCACTGTTACTTTACGTCGGTTTTCTATAAGAATTACTGAAACCAGTAATAGCTTCCAAAAGTTTAAAGACCAAAATTAAGTCCAAAATAGTTTAAAAGAGTCCACCATTATAGGATAGATTTAATTAAGTCCTTCGATGACATTCAGTCATGCGATGTGGCGCCATACCGTATCAGCGTATAATGATGCCAGTTATCAGTTGATATCTCCGTCAACAGGAGCACTTGAAACCATTATCTCGCTTTTAACATTTTATTTACCTACAATCGAGAACTCATTTTACGAATAGACAAAGAAATAACTAACATTGTGGCACTAATAGCTATGTAGATAAATCAGAATAAGCACAAGAGAATGAAGGTTACTAGTGCGTTACCTAAAATATTTGACCTAATTACGAAATCGGTAACTGCGCCCTAAATCTGTTCAAATATCTATTACGGCTGAGGAAAACCGGAACGTGAGATGCGACATGCGGGCGTTCTCCGAGATAGAAATGCGTTTATGTCGGTTTCATTGCCTTTTCTTTCTTTCATTCTCAATCTATATATAAATCGGCATTGGAAGAATAGAACATTTCCTCCTCTGTTTCTTATCCGATTTTCTTAATTTTTTTAGTAGCTATTGACTGATGGGTTTGTGATATCGATAAAAAAATTGGAGAAAAAGTTTTTTTTTTCTTGATGGTCGAAGTTCGAGCACTCGTATTCTTAATTTGTCGTACAGAATGTAACAAAAGGTTCACAAATGTATGTATGTATGAATAGCTTAGAATAGTTAGCTAGGTCAGACGCGCCTTTTTCCAGGTAACATCCCAAGCCGAGGTGCGCATGCGCCCTTGTGTATGTTGAGTGCCTTAAGCGCTCGCCTTAGTAGTCCGGTGAAGCTGTAAAGACCCTGCAGGGTCAATAGCGTAGTCAGTTCGAGGAAAAAAAAAAAATGTAACAAAAATGCGCACCTGTATAAGACGTAATAGAAATGAAGGACAATATGATGCGATTACTTGACATGCCATTTGTAAACTATATCATTTACTTTAATCATAACTAGAGTTATAAATGGAAAACAGGGTACCTTCTAGAATGTACTGTTCGCAAGTAGATTAAATCTACACTAACACGAACGAAGTCGCGAGCAGACGCTAGTTCTCAATATTCTTAATATTACAGAATGTTACAAACGTCAACAGAGGTCTAACATATATGTCAACAGAGGGCCCGGTGGCCGTTATCGCGTCCCAATAATAACAAAAACCTTCTAACCTATAAATACCCAAACCTTCAACATAATGACTTTCACGAAGAAGCTAGTCAAAATATATACTACGGTGTAATTACAAAAAAGTTAAATACGTATTGAACCCTGGCTTTAAAAAGATCTCATATTAAATGCACCGCGGTCGCTGAATGTTCGCCATCTTGTTCTTTTGTCTCGCTTTGGTTACGTTAGGTTACACTTGCGGAAAAGGATAACGCGAACTTGTCTCGGGCGAGCGCGGTGCATTTATTAGGAAACTTTTTTAAACCAAGTATTTAATACGTATTTAACTTTTTTGTAATAACATCGATAGTGTTGTTAGATATCATTTGTTAAATTGTTGGATATAATTGCGTATTATTTTGTGCAAGTAAAGACTTGTATACGAAATATCTGGGTTAAACATTATATTATGAAGGAAAACGGATTTCCTTATAACAGATAATGCAACAGATATATTCACAAAGCATATATTTTAAATAACAACAATTTATTTAACAAAGTTCAATTTACTATGAAATTTTGTTAGGGTGACTAATTTTTAAACAGATATATTCACAAAGCATATATTTTAAATAACAACAATTTATTTAACAAAGTTCAATTTACTATGAAATTTTGTTAGGGTGACTAATTTTTAACGTACAGGCGTCGTCAACAATCATTTTGTCCTCTCTGAAAATAGTTACTATCTTTATATATATTCATTTCTTCTGTACGTGTGTTTATGTCACTGAACTCCTCCTAAACGGCTGGACCGATTTTGATGAAATTTTGTGTGCATGTTCAAGTGAATCCGGGAATGGTTAAGATTCACAATTGGACCCGGTAGGTGGTGCTGCGAATTTTTAGTTTTTTATTTTTATTATCAAGGCAGGAGACAAGGTCCGCTGCGACCGCTAGTGTTAATTATATAAAACTAAATTTAGCATTTATTTATCCTTAAGTTGTCTCATCCTTCCTTAATTCCTTAAGTTTACATGTCTAAAAATGATTATTACTTAGTCCTAGACACATGCAACAATGTTTTCAGGAAAATTTAAAAAGTATAGACCCATTAGCTTTATATTGTTATTATATGCATAGATATAAGATGCGTTATTTGAATCTATATTTTGTAATGTAGATGACATTTTACCTTAATATAGTTCGGTTATTGTGCACTAGTGAAGTGGACGGGAAATAATAACACGGAGCATGAATTCTGAGATGCCACAAAAACTTTCTGGAAAGTTCTAACAAGAGGGCCACCGTCTTATCAAATGATACTTATATGTTATCATCCACCTCCGGTGCCGCTGCATCACATTCAATGTAGACGAGACTACAACACGACCGGAACATTGATATTAGCGCCACCATATTATAAATGTACATCGACACTAGCGCCAACATATTAGAGATACACATTGATACTAGCGCCACCATATTAGAGAGACACATTGACACTAGCGCCACCATATTAAAGATACATAAATAAGAATTTATTAATAATAGTATATTCTTTGACTTCATAGTTCGGCCATGAAAGGCAAGATGTCGCTGATCTACATGTCGAAACAGATTAGTAAACATATTAGAGATACATAAATAAGGATAATTATATAAAATTGTTGTATAGCTTAAATAACATTAATTTGTTCATACTTTATTATTTTTGTGTTACTTAAATTATTTTACGGAATCATGTATAAATAGTAATCGCTTTGTCTTATATAGATGGGCCTTTAAATGGCAAGATGTTGGTGATATCTAGGCATTATTATGTAACAAGTATTGTAAGGCGAAGCTCTGGCCAAATAAATAGTGACAGTATCTACGATGTGTTTATTGGCAAACCTGACTGCATCGACTCTATACGTGATTATTGTAATAAATATTATTACTTACTCGACAGTGTCAGTAATAATATACTAGTAGATTGGATGCCAAAAATAAAATGGAGAAGAAAAGAAATTATCATATTGCACATTAACGTCGCGGTAGTTTTGTGTGCACGATGTCGCAAGGTGATCGACTTTGCGGTCAAGCTACCGTTCATGCGGTTAAGATGTGGCGCGTGTTCGATATTTTAACAACTAGTTGTGCCCACGACTTCGTCCGTTTGGAACCTGATGTACGAAACAGCCACTTAATAAAGTCATCGGTATGTATTATTCCATTTTACTTATCTATTTCCCTCTCGTACTTAAGTCGAGTCGTCATTAAAATTACAATAGCTCTCGATAGACCGAACCGGTTTTAATGAAACAAAGAATTACTCGAAGATATGCTTTATGGTTTTCTTGAAAAGGTTTTATCATGAACGCAATACTTTAGTAATAATGCGTGGTCAAACAAACAGACAGACAGACAGCAGACATACTTCACTAAAAATGATTGAAATGTATTTTATTAGGTACTTATTCAAGTTACCTGCAACATTTTTTTTTGAACCAAAATCTAAAATGTACAGACACGTTAGGTTTACATTTTATTATGTATAGATAAACCGGCAAAGCGGGGAGATCGATTATAATTGCGGTTTGAAGAGACAAGTGGTTAATAAGTGTCAGAGGCGCCGAGCTGCGTCTATCGTAATGTAATTTACGATTCACAAACTACCTATTGTTTAAAATAAATTTGTGTTTCGTTGTTATATTCATATTTATTAGGTGCAGGGATAAAAATAAAGTGATTTGAAATCGGAAAGAGGCTTAAATAGAGTCATACGATGGCGCATACTTGATTTTTTTTTTTGTAGTAGCACGGCAAAGTGATTACACTATGCCTGATGGTAAGCATAGTACAATCCAAAAACAATGGCGACCAACGAGTACATACTGTCCATCGCCGGTCGCCGCTGTCATGCCGGCCTGCGAAAAGCTGGATATGCACAGGCTGATCCCGAAACGCAACCCGCAAAAGCGAATCACTATGACGGGCTTTTTCGCCATATACATGGTGGTTGCGACGACCCACTTGTTCGTATGTATATATAATATATTTAAAAAAAAAGGTTCTAAAGGTTTCTTTCTTCTGTATCATACTTATCAAAGACAGGCAATGCGTTACATTACGTAGCGACTTGTAGCGACTTTGGCTCTATTGATAGATTGTACGGATACTGCGTCGAACGAGGTAAGTTTCAATCCCAGCGGCTGAGTCGGAGCTTTCGGTGAAGGAAAACGTGATGAAATCACATCATGGTGGTAGGGCTCCTTCTAAGTTCTGGCTAACTACCACCCTCAAGTTGAAAACCTGTCGCCAAGTTAGTGTGTTCCGACAGCTGCACTTGAGAGCCAGCCAGCCCTTTTGGCTTAGCGTATTAGCCTCTTAGAACACATCGTATATTAACACCTGACGAACCCTAAAATTTATAGAATATGAAAGAAGGACAAACAATATTGCTTTTCCTTTAATTTCATATCCTAGAAAAATTACGAATTGTACGCAAAATACACTCACTTGGCTTATCAACTGTCTGATGTGAAAACAGTGGGGCTCCTTCCCATCGATCCACGTGATCCGATCGCTGCGTATCGTCTGCGCTTCTGTGCTGCCAGGATTCGATACAAGCTGACCTGCCTGCATGAAAATACCTTTATTAAAAATTCCCTCATATAAAGTACCTAATATTTTTTATACAACAGAGTTTCTTATTATTTTTTCCTTTGCAGATACATTTTCCAGACTGTTAAATATATAGTCTCAATTAAACTCAGTATCGGTGTTATTACAAAAAAGTTAAATACTTGGCTTAAAAAGGTTTCGAATTAAATGCACCGCGCTCGCCCGAGGCAAGTTCACGTTATCCTTTTTCCCAAGGCTAACTTGACGTAACAAAGTGAGTAGTCCGGTGAAGCTGTTAAGACCTCGCTTAGTCAATAGCGTAGTCAGTTCGGAAAAAAAGAACTAACGTAACAAAGGGAGACAAAAGAGCAAGATGGCGATCATTTAGCGACCACGGTGCATTTAGTTCGAAACCTTTTTAAAGCAAGTATTCAATACGTATTTAACTTTTTTGTAATAACACCGAAACTGTACAAGTGTTGTATCTATCTGTTTCTTCGAAATGATTGAACAGCTCCGAACAAAACTTTTATTAGTTCATACAGAAATTTTCGAAGCATTAGTGAGACTATGAATTATTTAAATTAACAGACATGTGTAATTAAAATTTAGTTTATTTTAAGTAGTCATAAAAAAAAGTTAAAAATGGAGTACAATTAAATGTCAAAATAAATCGTTCATAAGTGTTTCAAAGTTCAATAAAATTATTGTAAATTAGATTACAGGGTGCCATTAACTAACTGGCAGTCTTAAATAAATTATTATAATGAGTTTGAAAAATCCAAGTGTTTGCGAATCATAATGTTGGTTACACGGTCTCTAAAATTAGGAATATAATGTAACTGGGCCCTTGACAGCTAAGGAAAACAAAGCGATATCAATTTGTCCATCGTAGAAGACAAAAATGTTTCCCAAGTATAGAAAAAGCAAAGATGACTTTTTGGAGCTGACCAAAGCTGCTCGAGAGGAGCGGGCACAGGAAAAGAAGCGGGAATATTCTGCTACAAAAATTCAAGCTCTCGTAAAGGGATAGCTGACGAGAAAAAGGTTCATCAAATTAATATTTGGTACAACAAAATAATCCCAAGGAGGGTTGATGTCAGGCAGGCGGCCGATCGTAAAAATTAAGCCAAATCATATACCACAACATGGCAAACATGTTGTACCAACCCTACTTATATATATGTGGGATAAGGGGAAGAAGAAGAAGAAGATGAGTACAATATAGATCAAACACGTATTTCCAATGTAATAGCAAAACCAGTTTCAAGACAGCAAAGTCGCGGGCAACTAGTAGTACTAGTACTCGATGTGGTTTGTCTTTTTATCTTCTATATATATTGATAAATTGATAGAGACCAGCCGTTCAACACGCATTACGTAAAAACTACTGGATAGATTTCGGTTTTTTTTTTTAATTTATCCTTCTTAGACACTTGGTCCGTATCTAAAAAAATGTCACCATAGAATCATTGAATATAAAGTCATTAAAATTTTAAAAACTACAACTTTTGTAACCACTACGCTTTCAGCGATGCGTGTTTTCTTGCCGTGAAGAAATGAAGCAAGCGATGTAATGCTTTTCTCTAGGGATGAAATATATTGTTAAGCAAATAAATAGCTCAGACGAAGTCGCTTCTATCAGTTGGTTACAAATAAAAACGATTTAATCAACTTTAGTAGATACGAGACATTATTATATGATCACTTTACTTATGAGGAAAATAAGCGCATTTAAAAACCTAATATCATGAAATTAATTATTTGCATTACATTCTTTATAGGCTTTCATCTTAGTTAGCAACTGAAAGTTTACTATATAGGCATCCATCTTAGTAAGCAACTAAAAGTTTACTATGTAGGCATCCATCGTAGTATGCAACTAAAAGTTTATTATATATGTATTTATTTTAGTATACAACTGATAGTGTTACTGTGTATTCATCTATCTTAGTAAGCAACTGAAAGTTTACTATGTAGGCATCCATCTTAGTAAGCAACTGAAAGTTCACTATGTAGGCATCCATTGTAGTATGCAACTGAAAGTTTACTATGTCGGCAGGCACCCATCTTAGAAAGTAACTGGAAGTTTAGTTCCTATAAGGTCGAGTAAACGCAGCTACGTAGCCTGGTTCTCTAATACTTAATTATACATATAAATTTCTTAAACGCGAAAAGTCACCAGTAACAATGCTCGCAATGCATATAAAAAATCCGCAAAATTCTTCTTAACATTTTCAATGAACCAATACTTTGTACGAAATCAACGAATAATTTATTCATAATTACATCAAAACATTGATACACATAATTATATCATTAGCAGGCGGGTCAAATGTATTGCCATTGTTTTCACACTTAAATGATAACAAATGATAAAAAAATTATGTTTGTATTAACCATACTTCATGTAAATTACTGATTTACTAAGTAATAGCTTGGCATAAATTTACACCTAAAAACAACCTCAAATTGACCATCCTGTATTACAGGCTCAATAAAGTTTTTAGGTAATTATTTTTTTTTCGAACTGATTACGGTATTGGCTTAACGAGGTCTTGACAGGTTCACCGGACTACTGAGGTAATAGTGTTACGTTCTACATAACGGGATACAACGCAACTTATCAAACATCATATCAAAGGTTTTGATGTCAAAAGGCTACTTATAGGGTGGTTCAATATATGAGCAATGGTAATATCTAGAAGTAACACCCCTCTCTATGTATCCGCTAAAATATATGTAACTATAATACGTTGTTTTAAAGATATGTACTAGTTGATACCCTACTCTACGCTCTGCGCTCTCCAGCGCATGCGCACTACATCGCTTGCCCCATTTCTTCACGGCAAGAAAATACACGTCGCTGAATGCGCTCGGCTTACAAAAACCGTAGTTCCTTAAAACTTTCAGAACATAAAATTAAAAATAATTATTCGACATCTTTCCAGTAGTTCTCGAGTTATTCGCGTACAAAGGCAAAGTTCATTTTATTTGTATGTAAAACTTTACCTCTTTATAACATTAGTATATAGATTATAGCCCCTGCCCGCGACTTCGTCCGCGTAATAATAGTTACTACTTTGGGCTAAATCTGACACACATCAGAAGCACTAAAAAATAAAACATTTCGATTTTGAAACATTTTCATTTGTGCTCTGCTCCTGTGGGCCTTAGCGTGATGATATATAGCCTATAACCATTGCCGATGAATGAGCTATATATATATAATACACTGAGAGTATTATTCAAATCGGACCCGTAGTTCCTCAGATTACCCCTTACAACGCCACAACGTCACAAACTTTACCTCTTTATAATATTAGTATAGATTAAATGTGGTATTGTTAGTGAATTAAGTGATTAGGTACAACTAATATATGTTTACACCTATCATTCATAAAATTCAATATCTGTATATATGTTGCTTTGACTAAAAATAGCTCTGTATCAGATAGAATATTTTTATCTCAGAAAAATTATTATTGTGTAGGTTTGTACCAAGAAGGCTGAAAGCAAGAGTATCAGATGCCATTGTTCTAACAATAGATGGTATTCTTTTTTAATATACATCCGGTTTCTTGTTTCAAACATTACTGAATTACTGAAAACACGAACGAACCATAGGTCGAAGATGACATAAATAAGTAGTGAAAGTTCAGTAATTCTATGATAATTTAGAAAGTTCTTACGGATTTTGTAAATCTTCTATGAAAATTTAATAATACTTATTCAGTACCCTTTAATTTACTAAATATTACAAAAATGTACTAAGTCTATATTGAGGACTAATAATAACAATACATTACTAAATTTGCTTTAACTAAACATATATGGCGTTTGACCGCAATCTCAAGCTATGTTGAATCACTATGTGGTCTAAGTTGATAAACAAACTACACTTACAGGACAATTAAATTAAATGCAGCTGTTGGTACACATCTATTTGTGTGATTGTCGACAGATTTTCAATTTGAGTGGTAGATTACCAGGTCAGTTCGCAAAGCCCTAATCATCGTGCTATAGTTTCATCACACTGCTTTCCTTCACTAAAATCTTGGGCCCATTGGATTCGTACTTAAGTCTATTGATGCAGACTACAAGGATGGTACTAATTAGCAAATACTAATATGAAGATAAGTAAATTATTTTAAATCACAATTATTCAGGGTTATAGGTTATCAGATGAGTTGGAAAACTCCCTACTATGGGTACTATCCATAATATGGGTACTATCCATACTATGGGTTCATGAAGATTTTATCCTTTACCAAAAGCTTGTGCCCATTACAAGCAATTAAAATTAAAAGCAAAAATTACGAGGATTCAAACTTAATTCTATCGAGTACAAGAATGGTAATTCATTCATATCATCATATGAGCCATCATAGCTCTAAAGTCTATTAATTGACAAATACTAATATTAATACAGATAAATTATTTTAATTTGCAAATATATTATTGACCCAGCCATTAGTTTTGAAATAGAAAAGTCAATAACAGGCGATTGTTGACTAATTAGCCACTGACCGACTTTGCATGTTAGTACATTAGACTTTCCAATATTTATATAAGTGTATAATTTTTTAAAGTCATTAAATTTGTCTATACCCAAAGCCTTGTACATACATTTATAAAAGACACTATCTGATACAGGCAAATTCATCCACATTTTTTAATATCCCAACAATATGTTTTACACATTTTTAAACATAAGCACCACACCAAAGAGTAGTTGTTATAAATACTTCTTTAAACTTTGATACTGTCATGTTACTTTTTTCTTTAGATAAGGGCCAAATAACTAATTAGTAAAACCTAAAATAAATTATCAAAATCAATTGAATAACTTCCGAGTGATTTTAATATCCCATCAATATGTTTTACATATAGCGGCTTTTAAACATAAGCACCATACCAAAGAAGATTGTTATAAAAATCTATACTTCTTTAAACTTTGATACTGTCATGTTACTTTTTTCTTTAGATAAGGGCCAAATAACTAATTAGTAAAACCCAAAATAAATGATCAAAATCAATTGAATAACTTCCGAGTGATGCACACATAAAAGTAGAAGAAGAAGTTATAATCTGTTACAAAGTGAGCCATTTACACTATCAGTTCGCATGAAAACCTCCTAAATAAACTTATGAGGCATGTTTATTATATTTACAAACCTATTTATCACATCCTGTGTTAATAATATATACTGCAGTACTTACATGTAAAAACCCTTTTATGACCAATACATTTATACATACAATTGTGGTTTAGACAGTCGATTAAGGAATTGCGAAAATATCATTATTTACTTTGAAATCATAAAATATATAATATAAATTAATCAGCTGTTTTTTTTTTCGAACTGACTAGAGTAAGGGTCTTTACAGCTACACCGGACTATTAAGGCGAGCTCTTAAGGCGATTGGACAGCTGTAAATTTTGATTTACTATGGTTTTAGTACACTACTGGTATTTCATAGTTTCAATAATCTATTCTGTATTTTGAAGTTTGTTAGGTTTTAAGACGATTCAATAATGCAAGCACTGTTACTTCAAGTCGGTTTTCTGTGAGAGGGTGGTACTACCCCGGGTAGTACCCATTCATGCTGAAACTAGTAATAGCTACAGCGTTGTTCTACCACCTTCAAGAATTAACCTAACCTGACCTACCTGAAATAAGATAGATATAAAATAAACAATATGGAATTAGTAAAATAAAATATGGATTATACATAGTATAAGGACATGTTCTATGATTATACAAATATCTGGAAGAAAGATTTAATAGTATTAAAGTTCAGAGATGACAAAGTAAATACAAAATGGAATCTCTTTGAATATAAAATTGATGAGACTTGAACTCAAAATGCAGTTCATATATAAAATTTACTATTAAGATAAGAAAAAGTATAGTGTATAGTGATTGGAAATGTAGTTTAACAAAGCTAGCGCCTCCATTAAATACTGTAAAATACTCAATCTCAGAATTTATTTATACAAACCTATAAATTCATATTTTTTCTAATTTAGATATCTCTGACTGTAGGCTAGAAATTTCTTAACAAATCATTTTCTATACATTCTAACAATTTTACCAGAAATCTGAACCAAATTCTAGTGTACAACAGTTAACAAAATATGAAATTGTGAAAAAATGCTAACATTTAAAAAAATCTTGGCAACCACTTTAATGTAAATTATTTTCAATATATCATGCCTTTACTATATGTACAAAAGACCAACATACTAACCAGTTTTTAGTGTAAACTAGCTGACCCGGCGAACTCTGTTTCGCCTTAAAGGGAATAAATAATCAAATTTTGGAATTTATTCAGTTAAATTGTTTATTAGAAAATACAAATAAAAAAATTAAGTACATTAATCATTCATTATTGTTCCTGTATTTTGGTGCATAGGTTGGACTCTTCAGTTAAGTAACTTGTGATATACGACATTTTTTGTTTTATTATCAGGCGCAAAAACAAACAACGCAGATGGTCTT
>MU160942.1:36374-57410 GCA_015888305.1 Antheraea pernyi
TGAATAACTTCCGAGTGATTTTAATATCCCATCAATATGTTTTACATATAGCGGCTTTTAAACATAAGCACCATACCAAAGAAGATTGTTATAAAAATCTATACTTCTTTAAACTTTGATACTGTCATGTTACTTTTTTCTTTAGATAAGGGCCAAATAACAAATTAGTAAAACCTAAAATAAATTATCAAAATCAATTGAATAACTTCCGAGTGATTTTAATATCCCATCAATATGTTTTACATATAGCGGCTTTTAAACATAAGCACCATACCAAAGAAGATTGTTATAAAAATCTATACTTCTTTAAACTTTGATACTGTCATGTTACTTTTTTCTTTAGATAAGGGCCAAATAACTAATTAGTAAAACCTAAAATAAATTATCAAAATCAATTGAATAACTTCCGAGTGATTTTAATATCCCATCAATATGTTTTACATATAGCGGCTTTTAAACATAAGCACCATACCAAAGAAGATTGTTATAAAAATCTATACTTCTTTAAACTTTGATACTGTCATGTTACTTTTTTCTTTAGATAAGGGCCAAATAACTAATTAGTAAAACCTAAAATAAATTATCAAAATCAATTGAATAACTTCCGAGTGATTTTAATATCCCATCAATATGTTTTACATATAGCGGCTTTTAAACATAAGCACCATACCAAAGAAGATTGTTATAAAAATCTATACTTCTTTAAACTTTGATACTGTCATGTTACTTTTTTCTTTAGATAAGGGCCAAATAACTAATTAGTAAAACCTAAAATAAATTATCAAAATCAATTGAATAACTTCCGAGTGATTTTAATATCCCATCAATATGTTTTACATATAGCGGCTTTTAAACATAAGCACCATACCAAAGAAGATTGTTATAAAAATCTATACTTCTTTAAACTTTGATACTGTCATGTTACTTTTTTCTTTAGATAAGGGCCAAATAACTAATTAGTAAAACCCAAAATAAATGATCAAAATCAATTGAATAACTTCCGAGTGATGCACACATAAAAGTAGAAGAAGAAGTTATAATCTGTTACAAAGCGAGCCATTTACACTATCAGTTCGCATTATAACCTCCTAAATAAACTTATGAGGCATGTTTATTATATTTACAAACCTATTTATCACATCCTGTGTTAATAATATATACTGCAGTACTTACATGTAAAAACCCTTTTATGACCAATACATTTATACATACAATTGTGGTTTAGACAGTCGATTAAGGAATTGCGAAAATATCATTATTTACTTTGGAATCATAAAATATATAATATAAATTAATCAGCTGTTTTTTTTTTCGAACTGACTAGAGTAAGGGTCTTTACAGCTACACCGGACTATTAAGGCGAGCTCTTAAGGCGATTGGACAGCTGTAAATTTTGATTTACTATGGTTTTAGTACACTACTGGTATTTCATAGTTTCAATAATCTATTCTGTATTTTGAAGTAACCTAACCTAACAAGGTTTTAAGACGATTCCTAGGGATTTGTAATATTTAAATATTATTAGTTTCAATAATCTAT
The DNA here is from genome assembly GCA_015888305.1 of Antheraea pernyi. Taxonomy (NCBI): domain Eukaryota; kingdom Metazoa; phylum Arthropoda; class Insecta; order Lepidoptera; family Saturniidae; genus Antheraea; species Antheraea pernyi. The sequence goes on from MU160942.1 coordinate 37,914, forward strand.
TCTGTATTTTGAAGTAACCTAACCTAACAAGGTTTTAAGACGATTCCTAGGGATTTGTAATATTTAAATATTATTTTTTATAAATTTATTTATTAATCATGTGGATAATAGATAAATCAAGTATTAAGAAAAAGCTAAGAAGATTGGAATTGCAAAATTATACCTTTTTTTTAAAGGAGGCAAACGAACATGTGGTTCTGTTTTATGTTGTTAAGTGTTCACCACCGCCCATAGACACTAGCAACACCAGGGGAGTCGCAAGTGCGTTGCCAGCCTGTGTATGGGGGAGGGGTAGGGAAAAGTTTAACAAAGCTAGCGCCTCCATTAAATACTGTAAAATACTCAATCTCAGAATTTATTTATATAAGCCTATAAATTCATATTTTTTCTAATTTGGATATCTCTGACTGTAGGCTAGAAATTTCTTCACAAATCATTTTCTATACGTTCTAACAATTTTACCCGAAATCTGAACCAAATTCTAGTAAAAAATACATCATGCCATTACTATATGTACAAAAGACCAACATACTAACCAGTTTTTAGTGTAAATAATAAAAATTCTATACATAAATAAAAAAACTAATTTAAAAACTTAAATTACATGATTATATGCAATTTTTCAATTTGTTTAATACTAACTATGCAAAAAATAATGGCTTCCAATGATCCTTTGGATTTTACTAAAAATATTAGGCTTTAGAGGCACAGCTACTGTTGTATCAATGATAGAGAGCCCTCAGGTTAACGGCTGCAAGATGTATAACAATTCTTAGATGTTCCCCAGAAATTTAACAACATACTTGCGTAAATAAATAATGAAAATATAATACTAACTCTATATATAAATACTATCCAATATACTAATATTTATAAATACTATATTTAGAATACTCTATATATGCAATGATAAGGAGTTACAAACATCCCTTCAAAGAAATGCTGATACAGGTGGCTCATAACACCAGCTACAAAACTTCTTTTTTTTATATATCATAGGATGCGAACAAAGAGGCAGGTCACCTGATGTGATCACCAATGTCCATAGACACTTGCAACACCAGGGGAGTCACAAGTGCGTTGCCAGCCTGTGTTTTTGGGAGAGAAGGATTGGGGAGGAAAGGATTGGGGAGAGGATTGGGGAGGGAAGGATTGGGGAGGAAAGGATTGGGGAGGGAAGGATTGGGGATGGGAGGAAGGGAGGGGCAGGAAGGATTGGGGAGGGGAGGAAGGGAGGGGCAGGAAGGATTGGAGAGGAAGGGAGTTGAGGAAGGATTGGGGAGTTGAGAGGGTAGTCCGGGTTTTCTGTGAGAGGGTAGTGCTACTCCGGGCGAGCCGACCCATCCACGCTAAAACCAGTTACAGCTTCAGTGTGACTCTACCACCTAAAAAGTTTTGATGATTTTGTGATGCCTCTTACAAATGAGTTCAAATTAATTACTATACGAAAAAAACTATTATATTGTCTTTCATTTCTACAAACTCATACACAAAAAAATAAAATATATGTGTCTAGAAAATCAAAACATAGAAACTTTGCAGTGACAATAACAAATTGCATAGTATTAAACATGCTTCAGTATTTGTTATCCAGGGTTAAACAGATATAAGTTTGTTTACGCTAAATTGCCCACTGGGATTCCTTATATGCTCTTATATATTTTACTGAAAATTCTAAGTTAGAGCAGTTTATATATAGATACTTAAAAAGAAAGTTGAAATGGAGAAGATTGGAAATGCAATTATGTCTCTATGACAACATTTTAAAATTGTAGACAAATGAATAAATAATAAGAACTAAAAATTGTAATTTTAAGAAGTAAACAATTATGCTATGATCCAATGCCAATAAATGTTTAGGAAGCCTAAAACCAAAGTGAAATACAAAAAAAAACACCCAACAGAAATGATGTTTTAATATTTGGTCGACACTCTATTTGTGCTTAATAGCCTATCATAGTCTACATAAACTTTTAAAGCAGAAGAGACTGTAGCTACTAGCGTGTACTAGCTTACATATTCATATAAAAGAAATACATAATGCTCTACTTTATAAAAATAATATAGCTTAAATTAAGAAATAATAATAAAAAACATTACATACAGTGAATATTCCTGATCTGTACATTTCGAGCACCTCGTTCAACACCAACAGTCCACGCTCTTTCCCGAGGAAATTGTTCAATACACAAACACCATAGTGCGTCATGTCCCTTATTACTCTTTGACATATTTCATAGAAGGGATCACTGGGATCCATGCAATAACTGTTTGGCATGCAACTGAATGGCGCGACACTGCCTTTCAATGATGCTTCTGGGTACTCTTTCACCCGGTTTGTCTGCTCTGGTAACACAGGCATTTTAATGTCTGTCCTATTTATATTTGTTAATAAATTTGATGTACTAGGCGTAGCAAAGTCCACAGTACTGAGCTGTTGTATAGACTCGCTCAAGATCTCCTTCTCTGAGGAGCCTTCGTAAGTTATGGCACTATCACTAATCACATTCTTGTCACTATACACTACACTAGATATCACACTATTATCGTTCTGTTTCGTATTTCTCGTTTCATTGTCTTCATTTAATCTATTGTTCCCGCTCGAAACTTCAGGGTTCTTACTAACAATGTTTACGTTATCATCCACTGAACTTTTTTTTACGCTTTTAGTCTTCGATTTTTTGGAAACTTTTATTTCACCTGCACTGCCTTCCTTGGAAATTTTCTGCTGTGTCTCAATAACCAATTCCTTTTCCTTTTTCAGAATACCTTCAGGAACAGCCGCGTAATCAACAGAATTATTACTTTTAATACCTTGTTTTACTGACTTTGGTGCACACTCACTTTTATGCCTCTTCCAGTCTTGTCGCTGGTGTTCTGTATTACAATAATAAATGTTTAGGCATCGTGCGCATCTTCGATGAGTTTTCTGATTGCATACGGCGCAACACGCAAGTACGCCTTCCTGATTCATTCTGAAATAATTTCTAAAGGGCCGGCCCCTGTTGCTTGTCAACTGAAAGAAATGTCAACAGCGACATGTCATTCATCTACTATCCAATTCCATATTCTTTTTATTGAAAATCATAAATAATTACTTAATTCATATAGCATTAATGAAAAATTATTTTAATTTCGTTCTAGTAATGTATCATATTATTAGCTCCATTTATTTTCCTTTTATAATATTAAAAGTAATGAAATTATTAACATCAGGCATTTGGCTGTAAACGTTTGTATTGAAGTGTTTACTGTCAATATTGATTGAAATATATACTTAATATTCAAATATAAAATAATTTCGTAATTAATTCTTTGTATATTTAATTAAGAGAAATATTATGAAGACCTAGTGGTGAGAGGGACTGTTGTATAACTATTCTATTCTCATAAACAAATCTCCTGTAAACTTGTTACTTAAATAAATGTCGGTTGGCTGATGCGTTCGATGCTGTCAATTATTCATGACATTATTCTATAAGAATATCATCGTGTCATAATGTAATGTCGCTCTGATTTATTTATAAATTTTCTGTCGGTGTTACCAAAATACGAAAAAAAATAGTCGCTTAGCAAACAACATCACGCAAGTTAAGTTGATTCATTTTACAAGGGAGTGAATAAACTGTTTTGAATGCATTATCTAGCATTTACCTATTTATATAAGATACTCTGTGTTTATCTACATGGAGTAATTAGTTATTTGAAACTGGGTCTCTTATTGATTGAACCATTTAAAATATGATATATAGTTTAACACGTTATGAGAATATTTATCCGATGACATTTCGATGTAAAACCGCCAATGTTCGTCTTATGCGGTGCTGTTTGTTGAACGACGATATGTTATTATATAGATCTTGTTACAATATATTAAGAACAGAAAATGTATTTATAAATTTATTTTTATAGTGATTCCAAAACCATATTCAATAAGTTGCCAGTGGCAAATAATTTTTCTACAGTGAACAATAACCAAAAATACTACTACAAATTTCCACGTAGATTGTTCATGACTTAATTTTAAGATTTAATTATATTCATAACTGTAATTTAATTTTTTTGTTCGGATGTCGGTATGTCAGATTGGTAGTATATATTGACATAAAAGGTTATTTTACTTTTCACTGATTTGTATGATATTTAAATGTGACGTCTTGAATTAAAGAAGGGTTTTTAAGGTGGCTCTTTTGTCTTACTTTATTATTTATGAATACATTTCGTTTATGTACTAAATAGACATGTAACTCACACAATTTCGAAGAGTCTCACGACAGTTCATATGCTGAAATCCATCGAGCCGTATAGGAGATTATAGATTTTATTTTATAGATAGTAGATTTAACTTTACTATTTTACCAATGCGTAAACTACAAAATTATAGTTGCTCATTACTACTTTTTGTACTCCCCAATTAATAATAATTATAATGATAATATCATTTATTTCAGACTCATCGTTACATCCATATTTGTGGGTACAATTACAGGTTTCAAAAATTGGTATTAGTAATAATAATAATAAAACAGAAAAATAAATTATAAACAAAAACACAGAACACAGGATATAACATTAAGTGGTAGGTCCGAGTGGAACCTCCGGTGATGGTGGAAATTCACTCTACGACTGCATGTAGCCGTATCCAGCAAGCCAGCATCGGAGAGTCCCACCGGTCCACCAGCGCACGTAGTATGCTGTTGGGGTTGTCACGCGTCCGACGCATAATAGAGGCGCACCGTTTGCGCATGATCACCGCAAAGCCGTCAATATCAGCATCCGTGAGCAACGCGGAGGCGCTGCAGTGGCGCGGCAGCCCCATCAGCACCCGGAAAGCGTTATTATATTGAACGCGCAAATCACTGTATGACCGCTGCGTATAGTCAACCCACAGGCTGCAAGTGTAAAAGGACTGACAGTACGCTTTTAAAAGTGCAAACTTAACAGTCTCTGTACACCGTGAAAACCTACGGGCCAACATATTGCATCGGACAGAGAGCGCCCTGCGCTCCCTATCCACGTCCACATTATCCTTAAGGTCCTCGGTGACCCAGTGACCCAAATACTTAAATTGCCCGACTTTGTTTAGAGCTGTACCACATAAAATGAAATTCGGAACGAGAGTATATCGTTTAATGTCCAGTTTTCGTAAATTATCTTTAATTTATTTAAGCATGAAATAATTAACAATTAAAACAAAATTATAGATGACTAAAAAACCAGGCAGGATTAGTGGAATTGTCTGGCAGTATTGACAGCGTAATAATAAGGTCTCAGGATGCGTAAATTAGACTGTAATTTTAAGTTATTAATACTTCAAGTACGTAGTTAATTCGGCTAAAGTGCGTGCATCTTGTTTTCTTTGAAGGTTTGATCTTTTCAGATTGCCGCTTATGATTTCTCACGTTAATTGTTGTAGTGCACACAGTAACGATGTCAGTATAAAAACTTTACGTACATGCCCATTGAGACCTCTTTTTTTCTAAATGAAATTCAATTATTGTAGGTATTAATTGACATACCTACTTTCTATACTTACGAAACTTTATCATTCATTTAAAATATAGGTGTATAAATATTATCTTAAGCGATAAAACGTTTTAGAAAGAAAAATAGGTCGTTTATATAAAAAAATATTTATTCGAAGTAGATACATATTTACGGATCTTAATTTACTATGCATGTCTCATGTTTAAAACAGTAATTTTAATAACATATAAATCTAAGTTACTATATTTTCGAATTATGAAATAACATTGCCTCATTAAAAATAAACACTTTTTGGTTTGTATAAAGGGGATAAATATGTTTGTATACCTTATTTATAAATATTTTATCAGATATTTACAAATGTAATAGATTTTTTTTTCATGAAACGAAATAGTTATGATTTGTCACATTAATTGTTGTAGTGCACACAGTAACGTTGTCAGTATAAAAACTTTATGTACATGCCCATTGAAACCTCTTTTTTTATAAATGTAATTCAATTATTGTAGGTGTTAATTGACATACCTATTTTCTATACTTATGAAACTTTATCATTCATTTAAAATATAATTGTATAAATATTATCTTAAGCGATAAAATGTTTTAGAAAGAAAAATAGGTCGTTTATACAAAAAATATTTATTCGAAGTAGATACATATTTACGGATCTTAATTTACTATGCATGTCTCATGTTTAAAACAGTAATTTTAATAAGATATAAATCTAAGTTACCATATTTTCGAATTATGAAATAACATTGCCTCATTAAAAATAAACACTTTTTGGTTTGTATAAAGGGGATAAATATGTTTGTATACCTTATTTATAAATATTTTATCAGATATTTACAAATGTAATAGATTTTTTTTTCATGAAACGAAATAGTTACAGGTTTGACATAAGTGAAAATAGACTAGATTAGTTCTACGTCGAGCCACGTTCTTTGAGGGAATATTTAGGGCTCTGTATTCATTTCTTAGATAAATATTCGACAATAAAGAAAATGACAAAGTAAGAGCGAGACTCAACGAAAGGAACCAGGAGAGCGCAGCGATGTGCGTCGTATTAACTGTACGCACGTCTCTGTGCTTACTTATCCATACTTATACTTATAAAACTTAACATGTATACTTCAAATCCTGTAAATTTAGCACAATCAAATAAATAAATAAAATAACTTTAAGGTTTAGTTTCTTCTTCATATATTTATATTATATTACAGTGCAATGTATATATGTTTACATATACTACGCAATTCAAATATGAAGATAATTATGAAACCACCATCTTGTCACTCATTTCGCTTACAAAATATACGATCAGTAATAATAATATGAACATTTAATACTGTTATTTTTTAAATTAATTGTTATAATATTCGTTTTTCAAAATTTACACATACTAATGTTCTTATCGATTAGTTTTATAAAATTTGATATACTGCATCGGTATCTAGTGCTGAATTACACTTAAATGAATAAAATGAATACCATCCTCATTAAAAATACTTATATGTACCAATTTTTATGCTGAACGGTGAATCCGTGTTGGGTAACCGCTCTCATATGTATCTACACCCATTTTATATAGTATATACAACAATATTTATCTTTATGTAGTGTACTGATGTAAAAAGTATATAGTTATTTTATTACTTATAAACTATGAGTTTATATGTGGAATGATTTGAAAAGATAGATAGTTCGACTATTCACGGACTTGTTGACACATGTATTTTAATATTTAGTAATTTCAATGGTTTAATAAAGTTTGCTGCATTTAAATATATATTATGTTATTTTAATAGTTGTATCAAAAGCTGGTACACACCACCTTATATATATAGTAAGACGACTGCTATTTGTAATTTTTAAACTTTATTATTATTTAGAAGCGCAGTTAGTGGCATATTAACGAATAATTGAAACAGAATATCAGCCGCTTGCTAATTGTATTTATTGTGAACATAGACGAGCCTTTGTCATCTTAATTTAAAATAATTACATAAATTTTGAATATTTGTTATGTATATGCTTAAATATAACACTTATTTCTCCATTATGGTAATGATATTGTAACTAAAAAGCTGATTATAACTAGAAGCTGTAGATACGTCATAGGAGCTTCGACAATGCTTTGTTAAAACTTGGCTACTAGCTTACTTTTGGCGGCTACCTCGTCAATCTGCCCGTATCTAAGCAACATATAACTATTTCTTTTTCACCACCGATATTGAAAATATGCCATCTTACTTCCACGTTTTATCTAATACAGTATGGCGTTACATTATAACTTCAGGTATGTGTGCGTTATCGTGCCATTTCTTCTGTCAAAATATCATGTAGGTATAATGTATCTACAGCTTTTTAGGTATAATAATTATCATTGATTACGGTACCTATTATTTAAATAAAGATTATTTTTTATATTCTATGTTTAGTTTTCGGCTATACAATGTGGACAAGTAGTGAGTGAAATTAACACGGACACGATTATCTTCTCATTTGAGATGCATAGGTAGTACATATTTTCATTTCGATATAACATTTAAAATGAATAATGGAATGCGATTTCGATTAAAACCTTATTAATGAGTTTTAATCAATAATAAATTTGAATAATAAACTAATAGAATAATCTAATTATAGGATATAATAATAATAGAATTTATGGATTAACTTTCGTTTAAGCCCTGTGTTAAATATGGAACTGGCTTTTAAAAATCACATAAAGTATTACTGTATCAAATTGTCGTTTCAAATGTCACGGCTTTTCCATCTTAGATATATTTAGTCTAGGAAGACAATAAATACTGCTAAGCTACGTAACTCTTTCATTTTTAACTAGTGGGTGTGGTGAAATACAGGTATATATTTTATTACAATCTTACCTTCATATCGACACTTTATATTAAAATTATAACATAACCTTAAATTCAAATTAAAAGATCGAATATGAAGAGTGCCAATATAAAGATGAGGTTGTAAATAAATCTATGTTACTCAAACTAGCCAATATCATTTGGACCCTATAATTACTTTAGTACCTGTACTAAATTTACAAAACTTTTTTCTAAACAAGTAGCGTACTTAAATGGAAAGTGTATACTTATAAGTATTTATTTATAGAATATGCCATTACTGATATAAATTTGACACTATCATTCTGATGGAACTAAAACTTACAGTCTCAGTTTAGCTTACAGCATAACATGTTTATTTTTTGTTGTGAACACACAAATACTTTAATGGAAAAATCGGCGGCATTTTTAAAATCCATTGATTAACCATTAAAATAATGCTATGGTTTTATTATTACAAAAATAAGGTGAAACAATTACAGTTATTAAGTTTTTTGATTATAATCCAAGATTCAAATGTCATATTTATAAAAGATGGCAGAGTTATTTTACGATTAGACTCTTGTATTATTGTCGTCATTTGATTGAGGCGGTACGGGTGGCGGGGGAGCGTGTAATACGCGCGCCAATTCAGCTTTCTCGTCGGCAGAGAGCACGTAGACAGGGGGAGCGGGTGGTAAAAAGCGTTCTGCTTTTTGAGGCTCCCGTTGTAGTCTAGCCCTGTACAGCATTACTAAGACGCAGAGAACACTTATGATAAACGCTGATGTCGCGGCCAAAACAATCAGCGCGGTGTGATATGAGGTTGATGCTGAAACCTGTATAATTCAATCAGAATATAAAGAAATGAAAGAGATATATGGTAGTGACCATCGTTTTAAATGATCAAATAAATAATAATCTATATAGTTTAATACATTTTAGTTTATTCCAATATTTTTTTAAATGAAAACTAAATAAATAAAAGTAACTTACTGTTGATTCGCTAAGAATTTCCCTTTGTTGTATTGCGGGTGGAATTTCTGCTGACAGTCTGTATGAAGTTCGAATAACATCTGCTCCCAGCAATCCATCCTCCTTTGATTTGTGCGTAGCCGCTACTTTTTCCTGTTTCACCTATAAAAAAATGTTTACAAACAAATTACATGGTTATATTCAAATTAGGAAAAGCAGGTAAAGTAACGTAACTATGATCAGTAATCTATGGATAACTATGGAGTATTTTCATATTATATACTTTTTACTAAATATTCGTATAAAAAGTTAATATTAAAAAAAATGTGTCTTTTATTTTAATTAATTTTAGGCTGTAATTTTTTTGTTTGTTTATAATCTATTCGTTACTATTTAGACATTACAACCCCTTTACAAAATATTATACTGCTTAGAATCTATAATAAAAGTTTTAGCCTAAGTAATACATTAGAAATTTCTCTATCTGCCATTATAAGCCTTATCAAATTGGTTCAAGCGTTCCGACCAGTAATCCAGATAAACAAAAAACATTAAAATCCGATATATAGTTACTGAATTAAGTTTCTATTTCATTGTTGATTTTGACAACCTTTACAACATATTTAATGAGAATCAGGAAAAATAATAATATCTTTATGTACTAAAAATACTGAGGATCATTCTACAACTACTATTAGTCGAACAATCTTAATGGGATTTAAAATTATTCATCTTGGATAGAAAAGCTGTCATCCAGACTAGGCTCTTCGACATAAGAGGCTACCAGACTAGGCCCCCCTCGGCAGCTGTTCAAGCCTAGGTCCGTTCCCTCGGCGTGGAGCCCTTGAGTACGCTGCTCGCGCGATACAGTGACACAAAATCTTACACATATCACCTCCACACACGTGCACGCATACTCGCTTACACATGCAAATGGAAGGGTTTTATCTTTTTTTCCCTTATCAAACTGAAATAGTTTAGAATATTATTCGATACGAAATATATATAAGGGTTGTTAAGGTATGTATGCTTGGTAAACATATATGTTTCAACAATTCATATATGTATGAATAGTTAGCTTAGCTTAGGTTAGCTCAGATAGGTCGCGAATTGCAAGTATCAGGCAACAGCCAAAGCCGAGGTGTGCGGCGTACCCTTGAGCTAGTTGTCAAAATAAAATCGGCTGAGTGCCTACTAAATATTCGTATAAAAAGTTAATATTAAAAAAAATGTGTCTTTTATTTTAATTAATTTTAGGCTGTAATTTTTTTGTTTGTTTATAATCTATTCGTTACTATTTAGACATTACAACCCCTTTACAAAATATTATACTGCTTAGAATCTATAATAAAAGTTTTAGCCTAAGTAATACATTAGAAATTTCTCTATCTGCCATTATAAGCCTTATCAAATTGGTTCAAGCGTTCCGACCAGTAATCCAGATAAACAAAAAACATTAAAATCTGATCTATAGTTACTGAATTAAGTTTCTATTTCATTGTTGATTTTGACAACCTTTACAACATATTTAATGAGAATCAGGAAAAATAATAATATCTTTATGTACTAAAAATACTGAGGATCATTCTACAACTACTATTAGTCGAACAATCTTAATGGGATTTAAAATTATTCATCTTGGATAGAAAAGCTGTCATCCAGACTAGGCTCTTCGACATAAGAGGCTACCAGACTAGGCCCCCCTCGGCAGCTGTTCAAGCCTAGGTCCGTTCCCTCGGCGTGGAGCCCTTGAGTACGCTGCTCGCGCGATACAGTGACACAAAATCTTACACATATCACCTCCACACACGTGCACGCATACTCGCTTACACATGCAAATGGAAGGGTTTTATCTTTTTTTCCCTTATCAAACTGAAATAGTTTAGAATATTATTCGATACGAAATATATATAAGGGTTGTTAAGGTATGTATGCTTGGTAAACATATATGTTTCAACAATTCATATATGTATGAATAGTTAGCTTAGCTTAGGTTAGCTCAGATAGGTCGCGAATTGCAAGTATCAGGCAACAGCCAAAGCCGAGGTGTGCGGCGTACCCTTGAGCTAGTTGTCAAAATAAAATCGGCTGAGTGCCATAAGTGCTCGCCTTAGTAGTCCGGTGAAGCTGTTAAGACCTTACTTGGTCAATAGCGTAGTCAGTTCGAAAAAAAAAGGCATAAGAGGAAGAATATATAATAAAACTTACCAAATTTTCAATATAATAAACTCGATCGACAGCCTTAGGTCCATATAAATTGACGCTCAGTATTACAAGATCACCCTCCTTGCTGCGAGATACTGTCTCAGACGCACCAAGTGCGGATAATCTATCACTCAGAACAGCAGACGCTCGTTGTGCCGTTTTCTCATCCGCTCCTATCAGTTCCAGTTCTAATGTAGCCGATTCTATTTGAGTTTTTCCTAGAATAATATTATTTATGGGGTTAGTCTTTGAATGTCATGTTTTCAAAAATGTATTCTTTAGCCCAACAACATTGTTTCTTTCTCAAATTAAGGTTTACTCATATTTACTTGATGATTTGTTTTATTGCTTGCTTTTATTACAGCTATGCAAATTTTTATCATGTGTATGTTGGCAAAAATAGTACAAATTCTTCGCAAATTTCATACTGCAGAATCAGATTCAACATACAGACATAATCTTCACGATAGATGACAACGTATTGACGATTTTGAAGACGGAGATGCTTAGTTCTAAATTTTTTTTCACGTATCGTACGTGTAACAAGAAAATTTCACAGTTTCAGTTTTCTCGCGATGTTTTCGTTCTCAGTCAGTCGATAGAAACCAATATAAGATAGTAAATGATCACGAAATCAGTAACAATCATTTGTGAATGTTACATCGAAATTGTCGATTTTTTTATATCATAGGAGGCAAATGAACAGGTGTGTCACCTGATGTTAAGTGATCATCACCGTCCATAGACACCAGCAATACTAGTGGAGTCGCAAGTGCGTTGTCAGCCTGTGTTGGTGGGGAAGGGAGGAGCGGTAAGGGGGAGGGAGGGAAGGAAGAGGAGGGAGGTGGGACACCGGCGCTCTCACTGACCGAACGAAACGCAACAATACAAGCACTGTTACTTCACGTCGGTTTTCTGCGAGAGGGTGGTACTACCCCGAACGAGCTGACCCATTCTTGTTGAAACCAGTTATAGCTTCAGAGTGGCTCTACCACCTACCAAAATGGATGTGGGTCAATAATCCACTGGATAGACTCCTCAACTACCAAGAAATATCTTCCTCTAAATACGTACACCTATAATGGGTTTGAACATAATACAAATAGAAGTAGTTAAAAAAAAATCCGCCATCAAGCACCTATAGGTGTGTTCCTGCAGCCGCACTCGATAGCCACTCCGCTCTAAGTTTAGCGTGATTATCATCTTATTGTCATTTAACATTAGATTAGGTTATCGTCAAATGTTAAAATCTACAATGTACATTAAAAAAATATAGAGGTTACTTACCACAAGGTTGGGCAGCAGGCCTTGAGCGTTGTCCCGCTGCATCAACGCACCAGCATCTGCCTCGTGAACATTGTCTCGGTGAGAAAGAACCATCCCACTCACACGATGGTTTCCAGCCTTCAATTCCTGATTTTATAAATGAAATAATTTAGTATCAAACTACTGGTTTGTATGTGATTTTGTAAACCCTTGGTTGTAATAATTGTAAGGGAAATATTAAGATTTCGAGGACAGCGTATTTGATTTGCAAGTCTGTGGGTGTCTTTAAAAAAAATTGGTTATCTGTAAAGTCGGTTTACGGACGATACATTTTCGTGATAATGTTATAAGAAAACATTGATATGCGTCACAAGCCGAACGCTTAGATCGATCACGCCTCTCTATCGCTTGTTCCACGCTTTCGCTTACATGCTCGGCTCAGGCGGAACGTGACAATGAGTCATGCTTTTTCGTGCGTGCAGCCGGCGTTCATCGATTTATAAGACGTTATCACGCCAAAAAATGAAATACTGCATATAACCCTTCGGAATTATAGGTTTTAGGATTTAGGAGAAATCAACTGCCTCCCAAAAGGTATTTTAGTTTTTACTAGAGCATAATTTGTTGCATATTGCTGACATATTTCCTTACCATTTTCTACTTCCTCCTGCATCATTTGACATTTACTTTTGAAAATTATCTTTTCTTCCACTTCCAAAGGTTTGTCCATTTTCCTTGTGGTAGCAGCAGGTTTCGGTTCAACTACTTCTGAGAGGAGTAGTGGTTCTTCTTTTATGGTTGTTTTTGTGAATAGTTCCTTTTTTATGGGATCAATATTATTATTAGCTTCAGTTTGCAATTCAATATCATCTAGTTCTTCATCTTCATCAAATTCGTCCACACGATATACTGTCATTTGTCTTATTAGTTCTTCTAATACTGAAAGTACTCATTCATTAGAAGCCATACATTAATGCTATATCTACAGAATACGCATATATTACGAAAAATGAAAGGCATATCGAAAGGTTTTATTTGAAATATAATATTTTACAACACATTTTGCAATCATTTGTATTATATGTTAATCTGATTAATTTCGTCGATCACGCCTCTCTATCGCTTGTTCCACGCTTTCGCTTACATGCTCGGCTCAGGCGGAACGTGACAATGAGTCATGCTTTTTCGTGCGTGCAGCCGGCGTTCATCGATTTATAAGACGTTATCACGCCAAAAAATGAAATACTGCATATAACCCTTCGGAATTATAGGTTTTAGGATTTAGGAGAAATCAACTGCCTCCCAAAAGGTATTTTATCTTAGATGTTATTCGTCTCAAGTCTTTAAATGTTATTCGAGCCCAGTAGTTTTGTTTTTACAATTTATAGGATTTAGAATTTGATCACAATCTTTTCTAATGTTAAATAGAGATGTGGTCTAGGATGATATAATGATAAACCTAGCGGAAGGTTAGCTTTTAAGTGCAGTTGGGGCATAAGGAATACACCTACACCTACACCTTGGCGATAGATTTTTAGTTTAGTAGCGGTAACTAGCCAGGCAGCATAGAAAAAGCCCTACAACCATCACGATATACTGTCATTTGTCTTATTAGTTCTTCTAATACTGAAAGTACTCATTCATTAGCATTCATTAATGCTACATCTACAGAATACGCATATATTACGAAAAATGAAAGGCATATCGAAAGGTTTTATTTGAAATATAATATTTTACAACACATTTTGCAATCATTTGTATTATATGTTAATCTGATTAATTTCGTAAATTTTTAACTTCTCGTTTTATAACTGTTAGCATTATTATAAACATACCTTCATCAGCTCTAGCTCGTTCGTCAAGGGGGTCTCGCTGCACCCATTTTCGCGCCTGACGGAAATTGCACGTAGGTTTGGCACCGCGCAATAACGAACCCTTCAGGGGTTCACCACGGGCGCTTACACACCAGCATACATCTACAAAAAAAAAGAACAGCCTGTGTATATTATGTTTGCTTTATTATTATCTATAAAGTACATAATATTAGCTACAGTATAGCTTGAGATCAAAATGGAAATGGGCAGGCCATGTTGCAAGGATGCAACCGGAAAGGTGGACTAAAGTTGCTACGATGTGGATGGGTCCAATTGGAAAACGAAGACTAGGTAGACCTAACACGAGATGGTCAGATGACCTCCGTAAAATAGAAACAGATTGGCCTAACGCAGCAATAAACAAAAATACATGGCAGGAGCTGGAGGAGGCCTTTACCCGAGAGGGGTCCAAATAATTTATAATCACATACAATATTTATTAACTTAATAATATTACTTTTTTTTTTATAACATTTGTATTGATTTAACGAATGTTTGGTTTTTGAATAAATGGGCTTTTTATATTTTTATTTATTTATTTATTATTATCAGCCATAAGAGAGCAATGCTTCCTAATAGACCTTGAACTCTTAACAATATCAGTAAGCATTATGAATAGCTACCGTATCAGTATAATAAAAAAAGGATGTGTGCTTATGATCACAGGTTAGTAAATGTTTCCTATTAATAAAAACGTAATTATTGGAACTCTTTGTCCGATAGTAAACGTGGTTGATAACGACTGGAGTCGAGAATAAACGATTCAGTGTGTCACCAATCCGAACGCGGTTGGTGTTCGGTGAAGCCGAGAAAGCCCAATTCAGCGATACTGATCTGAACGTGACAATTCACTTTCGTTCACTGTTCGGGAAGATCACGCCTAAGAAGTTTTCACTTTAAAATGTAGCTAAATGTATTGATAATTCTAAAAGAATAATTATATTGTAAATTGAATTTACCTATGTGCGACATGCACTGAACGGGTTCCCAAGCTCCACTTGCGTCACACACTGGTATGAAAGTTCCTTTTCCATACTTCTCAGCTTCTGATTCTTTCTTCTCTCTAAGTCTCTCACAAGGGCTTAGGACTGGAAAATAAATAGGAAGTAAAAAATTAGATTTAGTTTCATCTTAACGTATAACGTTGATTAACTTTAACAAACAAGCTGTGAATGATATTTTTATGGTTTAAACTCCCTAGAAATGACCTTATTTTGAGAAAACCTATGTAATCTCATTCGCTGTAATATCTTTATTAACTTAAATAATATCCAAAGACCAGAAAATGGTGTGCTGTTACATTGTCTTCACCGTGGCCGCAAACTGAGCGGACTAAATGTGTTCGCAACAAGTTTGCAGAAAAAATGAGAGTGGCATGGAAGATTTAAACAATTATTATTGCCATAATAATGAAAATACAGAACTTAGTGATGAGTAAGAATATTTCGATGTAACTTTTATGACTTTTTTAATTTTGTCTGTTAGACACATTTTGATGTGTGATGCATTTTTCATAAGGAAATTCCAGAGTGTAATTATGGTGCGAACTCGGTTTTAGTGTAGTTAAATACAAACGAACATTTTAAAGACAGATTACTTTTAATACAACATGCCTTCAGATTTCGAGGTCGGTTTGGGATGCTTCTTAGGGTTTCTCAGTGTTGCCGTATCTCCTGTTTTCAAAATAAACCCATTATCTTTATTTTTGTTTTAGATGATGTTTACTCAATGCATTATCGATTTATCATCGAATTTTTTAATAAGACTATATTTTCGATGAAGGAAAACATCGTAAAAAATCATAAGAATAAGGTAGGAAATCTTTTAATAACCACTTGAGTTTATTTATTTATAGTATTTATTAGTGCGTTTTGCAGCTGTATTTGAGAGCAAGTCTTTCTCTAGACTTATTCGGTGTTATTACAAAAAAGTTAAATAAGTATTGAACCCTGGCTTTAAAAAGGTCTCATATTAAATGCATCGCGGTCGCTGAATGTTCGCCATCTTGCTCTTTTGTCTCGCTTTGATTACGTTAGGTTATACTCGTGAAAAAGGATAGCGTGAACTTGCCTAAGGCGAGCGCGGTGCATTTATTAGGAAACTTTTAAAAACCAAGTAATTAATACGTATTTAACTTTTTTGTAATAACACGGATTGTGTTAATATGTTAAATAAACACGCCACTTAACATCAGGTGAAATTGGACTGAAAAGCAAAAGGTTGTAGTCAAGTGACGTAGAAGCAAATCTTGTAATAGTGAGCTCCAACACTATATAGAATTATATATCTTAAGACATTTATGCGTAATTAATATCTGCTTGATCGGTTGTTGTACCGAAGAACCAGCAAATTTAGGTCTATGGATATACTGTTACTGAACATCCGGTAAGATTCACGCCAAGCGAGTTTCAAAGTCAAAAAGATATTATAGGATGGTGGAATGGAATGACGTCCATCTCTGTGCATTTGCCAAAACTATGTAGCTATTTATGTTTGTAAAAATATGAATGCTGAAAAGATAAACAAGACCGAGCTGGCAGCCGGTTCTTCTCGATGATCGGGTTGTTTGTCCGAACCGGTGGTAGTTTTGATGTTCAAGACCTAAATTCGGTAAAGTATTTTTTTTAAATATTATAAACATAAATATAAAATGAAGCTTTACCTGGACACACGATATTGCATTCCTCCTTAGAGCGGAAATTGTTGTGGTTACCAGAACAGCCATAGTATCGGAATCTTTCACAGCGATTTCGCTCGTGATTGAAGAACCAGCGCGTAGTATTCAGAATGGAGCTTGCAGTGCATGTCCCCTCGTCTTTGCTCTCGAAACATACAGTACCTGTAAAAGAGTGAAGATATTTATTCATAATTCGTATTAATATATATTATTATATATATTCGTATAATTTTGGGGTGTAAGGGGTGTCGAATAACAGTCGAGACACTCAAGCCAACCTCACCTGCACGTGTGGAGCTTGCAGTGCATGTCCCCTCGTCTTTGCTCTCGAAACATACAGTACCTGTAAAATAGTGAAGATATTTGTTCATAATTCGTATTAATTGAAGTCTTTAATTCAATTTAAACAATTATTTTTCTTTTTGCTTTGCAACCAATCTTCCAGTAGATTATTACTGCCATTGTCGAGTAACTTTCTTGCGACCATTTCAGTGAACTAACAAGATGGTGGCCATCTTGTTAGAATTTTCCAAGGAGTTTTGTGGCAATTCAGAATCTATATATACTCCGTGGTATTATTTTCCATCGACTTCGCTTGTGCACTATAACCAAATTATATTACGTAAAACACCACCAATATTACAAAATATAGAATGAAATTATGAATAAAATATGAAATCCATTACATGACATTCCAAGATTCCTTTAATTTATACTCTTGGGCAATGAAGTGAATAGGACATTGACCATAAAATAAAACTTCTGAATTACTTTTACATTGAAGACTTAATATGCCCTTTATATTATACAAGATCAAGTTTAAGTTAGTCAAGCCTACGTAGTTCTAAATCTCCATGAATGCTAGACCCTAACACGGTATCAGCACAAATACTATGAATAAAAAGTCAGATTTCTAAAACGGCACTTGAAAACATTTCGTGACCATTTTTTTTCTTGATAATTCTTAAATTATCATATATCGCTTTAAATGGTCTTTAATAACTATCTCTTTTACTTGGTCCACTTATTACTCCATAAGTATTTATAACAATAAAATATGTATATAAAATATTTACGTGGCTTAGGACAGCACACAGATAGCCTTGAGTCATGTGGCGCGAACCGACATGCGTGTGTTGATGGGCAAGATGCAGCATTGGGACCACATATCAGAGGACTTCCACCCTCAGGTGATGGTAATGGTTCCACTTCCCCTGGACATTGCGGAGATGGGGAACAACGAGCTAAGGGGGGACAGAGTTCGCCCTGCAAATTAAAAAAAATACCATTAAAAAAACTTATTGTTAAACTACAAAAAAAAAAATTAACAAAAATAATATTGTATAGTGCTACCTCACAGTCCAACGATACTAGTTCGCAGGTCTCATCAGGTCTGCATTTAGCTTCAGTACAAGGGTCTCTGCATTCACAAGTGGGACAGCCTTTAGTGTTTAGTTCTTTTCCGTGCGCACATACAATTTCTTCATCACATCCAGGGTCAGGGCACTTGTTAGGTGCTTCACAGTTCGGCGTAGAATTTGTGGCACGGGTTCCGGCAATCTGTTAAAATATATTTCTTAATAACTACTTACAATCTTACTTAATATAAAGAGGTTAATAGTCCAAATGTTGCGATTGACTCTCAAGGAAAAGTGTTAGTAAATGTTGTTATATAGTTCCCTAATACTGTGTTATGTTTTTCTCAAGATTTTTTACCAATTCGTTTCACTATTCGTATTAAGTTTTTTTTACCATGACGTCATTTCGTATTATTAAGAGGAGCGAAATGAATTCGATTTTTTTACATATTCTGAACTGTTTCATAAGACTACTGGAACTCTAGTTCTAGGAATTACAGTTTCTGCCAAACTTTTCCACCGCTCTGAATAATACAAATACTGGTATTAATACGTACGATATTATATGTATAACATCGAGACAGATTTAGGATAAAAAAATGCCAATTTAATATTCCTATAATACTCTTGTAAACTTTTTTTTTTGTATTAAACTCTTGACAATATTACGAGCAAATCCGGACTTACGGCTATATTCAGAGCGGCCAAAAAGATTGTCGAGAACTGTATTATATTTGAATGGCTGTGTAAAATAATAATAGTGTTTTTATAGGTGATAATCGGATGATTTTTGACGTGATAATGTCTTATAAATC
>MU160943.1:4305-15105 GCA_015888305.1 Antheraea pernyi
ATATGGGACCATCTCTGAATATAATCGATTCAAATAAAAAAAGAATCATTAAAATCGGTTCATAATTGACGGAGATATTGATTAACATACATAAAAAAAAAAAAAATACACACAACCGAACGTAGTAACCTCCTCCTTTTTCGAAGTCGGTTAAAAATCGGTTCAAACGTTAATGTAAATTCAACAGATGATAAATTAAAATGAAAGAAATAGCCTGGGCTTGCAAAATATTAGGACTTTACCTATGCAATTGCCGTTTTGTGTGAAAAAATGTAAACGATTTTTTTTTCACGCATTTTTTATTTGTATTAATCGAAGTAATCACCCATGAAATCAATGCATCTTTGCCAAAGCAATGGCAGTTTATTGATGTCCTTCTTAAAGAAATCAACTGGACGGGAGGCAACAAATTCATCAAAGGCATTTTGTACTGCCTCTCGGATATTGAATTTTTTTCCCACCAAGGAGTTATCCAAATTCTGAAAAAGTAGTAGTCTGTAGGTGCAAGGTCTGGTGAGTAGGGCGGATGACGGAGAACTTCCAACCCCAGTTCTTGCAACTTGGAGACCGTCTGCTGTACAGTATGAAGTCGCGCGTTGTAGTGCAGTGGTCTAGCGCCGGTGTGATTCATCACAGCTTCTTACCAAACGGGGTGAGTATTACTGCAGGTGTGTACTGTGAAGAACTGAACACAATGATGGAGAAACTGGCACATCTCCAATCAGCATTGGTCAATCGCTCGTCTCCGCTGCTCCTGCACGACAACGCGCGACTTCATACTGTACAGCAGACGGTCTCCAAGTTACAAGAACTGGGGTTGGAAGTTCTCCGTCATCCGCCCTACTCACCAGACCTTGCACCTACAGACTACTACTTTTTCAGAATTTGGATAACTCCTTGGTGGGAAAAAAATTCAATATCCGAGAGGCAGTACAAAATGCCTTTGATGAATTTGTTGCCTCCCGTCCAGTTGATTTCTTTAAGAGTTTTTGGTTGCTTTATTTTGTCATAAAGTTTTTCGGGAGTACATAAAAGGACATATCACCCAGAAACAAGTACTGTTTCCGAAAGATTA
Source organism: Antheraea pernyi (assembly GCA_015888305.1). Lineage (NCBI taxonomy): Eukaryota > Metazoa > Arthropoda > Insecta > Lepidoptera > Saturniidae > Antheraea > Antheraea pernyi. The sequence goes on from MU160943.1 coordinate 5,381, forward strand.
GTCTAATTTACTGTCCTTGTCAACCTTTTTGGTAGTTCTAAACCTAATCGTAAGTTCGTGCGAGTAATATGCATACAAAACTATGTTAAAATCTAATATATAAAAACCTCGTGTCATGGTGTTAGTGTTTGAACTCCTCCGAAACGGATGGACTGATTTTTATGAAATATTTAAATGTATATTTAGGAGATATGAGAATAGGTCGTAAAGTATATTTCACCTCTAGATGATTAAGGTGATTGTAGTCCGGTGAAGTTGTTAAGACCTTGCATGGTCAATAGCATAATAGCCAGTTCGAAAAAAAAAATGATTAAGACCGTATGCAGTTTTTTTTTGTCAATTTTTTTTTTTTTTTTATTAATTTGCCATCCAAAGATACCTACAACCCTAAAGTTTCACCTTCATAATCCCACCCATTTTTTATTCGTGAGTTTAGTATTTTTGTATTAACAATATCCAAATGATTCAACGGTTTTTCAACGTATTTCAAACAAAACGAAATTATTGATGTTGCATAATGATAGATGGCGTTACGTCCGTCTCATCAAAATTACTAGGCATGCGTTTGAGTGAGTCCCTGAATTGTTCGGTTTCACAGTTGGTACCGGTGGGAGTCGCTGTAATCGGGCTCTACGTTTTTAAAGATTTTTCAAGTTTGGAAATAAAATTGAAACCGGCAGGGAACCGAGTTTACGCAGACGATGTTGCGCGGGTCATACCCTGAGACGCCGTCTCTCCACCTCTACCTCCCTGGGAGCCGGAAGCTCCCCAATTCGTTTCGTGAATTTAGGGAGCCAGCGAGCGTGAAGGCTGCTGCCGAGGACACCGTTTGGTACGCCCGGATCACCCTCAGTGCCTCCGTGCGCTGCGCATTACGGAGCGCGCGCACGTTGGGGGCACCGAGGACGTCGGCCCCCCTATATTAGGAAGCAACCGGCCGAGTCATAGGTAAAGACCTATTATAATGGTTCTCCAGATGACCTGACCGTTCTTATTGACGACGCCCAAAAATGGCAGAAAAAATTAAATTTCCAATTTAACAAAATACAATTGATTACTCCATTTTAGCCATACGACTATATAAATAAAACGACGATACCACCAGAACAGCGGGTTGCAGGCCCGCTCGTAACACCTCACTCGATTTATAATAATTGATAATGGAACTGTTAAACCAGGCATTGTCATATTTTGAGTGATATTCGTAAACTGAATGGTACCCGTAGAAAAATCTTCGACCTCCATTGACTGATAGATTATGTTAAATGCGACTATACCAAACTTAGCATAACATTCAAACGTAGCCTGGGCTGTTTCACAAAATACTGTATGTTTGCAATTACTCAGCGTGTTTTCCCAAATTTCACTTAAATATAAAATAAGGTTGCTTTAGTTTTTTTATAAATATTTTCATAATGTATTATTACCCAAACATTATATTACTATATTAACTGAGTGTGTCAAAATAGTGACATTTAAAGAAGTGTATATAATCTAAACACCATATAAAATCTCTAAGTCAAGTAAAATGATGAAATTCTCCATTAAATTACACATCGACTACAGTAATATTCAAATGTTAATGGGAAGCCACACTCTTTATCGCATGCGAACCAGCTTTCGTTCACAAAAGGGCAAATTTAATAAGCTGGGATCAATTTATTTATTGCCGTCTCTGGTAAATCCCTTTTGTTATAATTACAATATTTACCTTTATTGTTTCAGATAATTAACAAGCAAATTCCTTTCAATTACATTAAACAGTATCATATATAACACAAAGGAGAACTATTTGTTAATCGACTTCGAAAACCGAGGAGGTTACTACGTTCGGTTGTATGTATTTTTTTTTATTTTCATGTATGTTAATCGATATCTCCGTCAATTATGAACTGATTTTAATGATTCTTTTTTTATTTGAATTGGTTATATTCAAATTTGTCCCATATAAATTTGAATAAAATATTCAACCCCCTAATTAATTATTAAATTAACCAAATTAAACTCACGGCGGTTTATTTTTTTTTTGTTATTTTTTTTTACTATCTATTGGTTTTAAGAATGTTGTTTGTAATACATACTGGTACTAAAGATATTTTATTTCATAGGTATGATTATGTGTATCTACTTAATATTACACGAAACACATCATGTTCTTGGTCACAACATACTTTGTAGACAAATAAACAATCCAAACTGCCCCTCAAAACACCAAAATATTCATAAATGTGTAAATTGTCCACGTCTTCTCAGTATGCTTACTTTTTTTATTTTATTACTGGTCTACACTCTGTAATATGCTTACATGAGAAATGTAAAATTTGAACAATTTTTTCCGTAATACAGACCCCAGTAATAACAGTAAAAGGTTTCGTAGCTTATCTAGATGGCATATTTAGAGGATATCCAAGCCATTTAGCACAAAGCGACAGAAATACCACTTTAGACCCAAAAGCAAATGATGTGAAAACATAGATATTTATGTGCGTCGTCCTTAGATTATGGCGGACCCAGCGGTCTGATGAATGTTTGAAGTCTTAAGTTATTGTCATTAACGACTTAAATAAGCTTACACGTAATTAGGGTGCTGGCTTTTACTACGAACTTACAAAATAATATATCAGGTATCAATGTTTTCACGGGCTTCATATCCAGCTCTTGAGCTCTGTACCCACGTTTTCTGCTGGTTATTGACTTCAGTAATATAAAATAATGTATAACTTGTATACATGTAAGGGCTGTTGAATAACATCACAAGACTTGAGACACCCAAGCCAACCTCACCTGCACATGGTGCACCCTGCTGAATAACGAACGAGGCAATGGCGAAAGCGGGGTGGTAGGGTTCTACAGTCTGACTGGGTCGCAACCACCATGTATATGGTGAAAAAGCCCGTCATAGTGATTCGCTTTTGCGGGTCGCGTTTCGGGATCAGCCTATACATATCCAACTTTTCGCAGGCCGGCATGACAGCGGCGACCGGCGATGGATAGATTCTCTCTCGGTGGTCGCCATTGTTTTTGGATTGTACTGTGCTTACCATCAGGCATAGGGCAGTCATTTTGCCGTGCTACAATAATATATATATATATATATAATACGAGCCTGTAAATGTCTCAAAGCTGGGCAAAAAGGCATTTATTTACCATGATCTAATTTGAAAAGATGATGAAATTTAACATGGTAAAGCCGCTCAACCTAGAAGGAGGCTAACTCTCGTGTGCAGCTGTTGGAATAGGTACTTGGTAGAGGTTTTTATCTTGACTATGGTAGTTAATCAGGTGGGTTTATAAAATTCCCTATCACAATGCTGTGGTTTCATCATCTTTTCATCTTTTCCTTCAACGAAAGTTCCAGCTCATTTTCAAGGACTCAAACCTAGGTTAATAGACGCGGTGTCCAACGTTAGCCATTGTCAGTTCAAAACCTGCAGCATAGCTTTCACTAAGTGATAACTCAATTTGCATCACCACGCCATGCCACAGCGTATTGGTATTTGATAACGCCGATAAATCCACAATTCCACTTTTTTCCTTTACAAAATAGTTTTATTTTATTTTATTGTAGCACGGCAAAATGACAGCACTGTACCTGATAGTAAGCACAGTACAATCCAAAAACAACGGCGACCACCGAGTGACACACTATCCATCGCCGGTCGCCGCTGCCAAGCCGGCCTGCGAAAGGCTGGATATGCACAGGCTGATTCCGAAACGCGACCCGCAGAAGCGAATCACCATGAACTCCAATCTAAACTTTATTTTCTTAAGATCATCTATATATTTCATTCATCGGGAATATAATTAATTGGATAGGACAGACTTCTTTTGAAGTAAAACTTCTTTAGGCGCGACTAACTGGATGACAATGCAACGGAAGTCCGTTACGGCAATATGGCTTCACGTTTCTGTGCCTTCCGATTTTGTCAATAAATAGTTTGCAAATTATGTACACTACATTTATTATAGTGGCAATTACACTTATTATAGTGTCACTATAATGCTAAGGGAAGTGTAATTCAAAGACAAACACGAACATCGAAAAGTGTACAGACCATAGCTAGTAGTAACTGTCATATTGAATTTTTCACAGATCTCTTCATAGTATATTTGAAGGGCGCGGTGTTATAGAAAAGTGGGAATACAGAGGATAGCGATTAGTTCAGTACAGTTTCACTGTTACTTGCATCCTAATCATGACGTGCCTGTTATATATATGTTCTTTATGAGCTTTTAATAATATGCACAGGCAATGAATGTGTCAGGGGTAAGGGAAGTAACCCATATCCAATTGCAGTCAGAAATGGCCACTATATTGTTAATTGAGGAAACCAGTAGTGTATGCGAATTCACAAAAAAATTGCCACATTCTTTTTCTCAAACATGTGAACATTGCATCAATATTTTGTCGATTTAAAATACTGGACTACTGGAGCGTGTATAGTAATGTATATTAGTGTCAATGAAATACTACGCTATAAAAGCATATACTCGTACATCCTACAAAATATATCGAATAAAGAAACCTTGTGGATTGGATAAAAAATATGTTAATTATTTAAATAAAAATTATAAAATTATTGAAAGAATTGTTTCTTTATTCTTTTAAACATAGGTAATTCATTGGACTGTAGTTGAATGAAGATTAAAAATACAGCGCCGCAACAGAAGAAATTTAAAAAACAAACTTTTTTAATGTTTGCATTCATAAATAAAATGGATGACAGTATGTCTGAGAATTAAAATAAAACCCTATTTAACGGAGCACCATGTAAATTGACATAACTAAGTGTTTCTTTCTAGAAGAAAGTCTTTCTTATACGTCTTTACTAATATTATAAACGAGAGTGTGAGTTAGTTTGTTTTGTCACCCTTTCACTACTTGGACGATCATTCATTGCATTACATTCATTGTACATACAAGTTATCAGAGGCACAGAAAAATACCTAAACACCTTTACTCCAATCTAAACTTTATTTTCTTAAGATCATCTATATATTTCATTCATCGGGAATATAATTAATTGGATAGGACAGACTTCTTTTGAAGTAAAACTTCTTTAGGCGCGACTAACTGGATGACAATGCAACGGAAGTCCGTTACGGCAATATGGCTTCACGTTTCTGTGCCTTCCGATTTTGTCAATAAATAGTTTGCAAATTATAAATCAAACCAATTAAAAAAAAAAAAAAAATAACAGAAGAGATTAAATTGAATAACAAAAATCATACAATAGAATTAATTATGTATATATATGTCTCGACTTTTTTTTTAATTGTAGCACGGCAAAAGTGACTCTACTATGCCTGATAGTGAGTACAATCCAAATACAATTACCGTAAAACTGTAGCTCCGAAGCACAGCGCGCGTGGTTCAATTGTAGAAAGGGGAGGAAGAGATTAAATTAAATAGTCCTTCAGAACACTCGCCGTGATACTGTGAATAATGTATGCAGTACGTTCCAGAGACGTAAAGCGCGCTTTATAAAGCCGGCCCGGAATCCACTTTGTCATGTTTGTCCTTTTACTCCTTGTATTATACACACGCAACATATATTTGGTAATTTAAAATTCTTTTAGCTAAGATGAAATACAGTCACGCTCGTATTTTACTAACGTGTCACATAAAAAAGTGTGTGTGTACTTATGTACACGCGATAGCAGTTATACTTCTTTGGCGTAACAAGATAAAAATCTTTTCAAAAATTTTATGTTTCGCCTTATTCTACGTTTGTAGAAAAAACGACACTAAAAATAGAAAAAGTTGACTATTGCTAAATTCAGGGTGTCGGTTTTTCGTGACGGTGTGCGGGCACATTGTAAAAATTTACTCTCATCATTTTGCCCAAACGCGCCAAAAGAAGTATAACTTTAAAAAAAAGTTTGAATAATATTATTTTTTTTGTATTCAGATTTAATAAAATCAAAGCTTAAAATAAAATACAAAAAATACACCCAACTTGGATTTTAGTACGATTTAGTTAGATATATATTTTATTGAAAAAAGTCACAAATAGTTCGTATATATTATGAAATTCCAAGCTAACTACAAGATTCGTTTTGTTTTTCTTCAATTTTGTTGGTTTCGCACAGAGATCATTTGGAATTGGCAATATAAAGGGAGAGAGCGGTGATCGCATTTTGATACTATTCACTACTCACTCCCTTTACGTTTTGCATGAGCATAATATAAAATTCATCAAGATTTGTCAGTCATGCTTTAGATGCAAGTCAGAGAGTCGTGGTAATTTTAAAGTCCGTTAAATACCTTATAATTAGCAATCACATGCTTGCCAAAATTATCGAACGATTTAATGGCAGAGTTCTACTCCATCAAGGCCAAAGATCGAATGGACATGTCCGAAGATTATCACAAAGCATTATGTGCCCTAGACTCTTCGTGCTACAAGATTAGTATAAATAGATGACAGACATCCTTTAAATTATAAGTAGTCCGGTGAAGTTGTTAAGGCCTTGCTAGGCCAATAGCGGTCAGTTCGAGAAAAAAAAACTGTTTAATTATTGGTAATTGCCTCGCTGTGGTGATAGTCTGCTCCCATACTGTGGTGATAGTCTGCTACCATTCCAAGTATCATTAAAGTATATATGTAAATGAAAAAAAAAAAACTACATAATAAGAAAATGTTATTGAAGTGAAACTTCTGATGGGACGCTTTTGATATTCTAATTGGCAAACTTTTTCTGTGACGAAAAGTGTATAGTTGGGGCAACACGAGATCTCTATAAACTTCATCGTGCCACACCAGCGGTTGGCCCAGCAGCAAAAGCAAACGCAGGGCCCCGTCTTATTAGGAGACAGCCGTGTACACGCCGATGTAATCGTTCGACTACTCAGGCTTATTCTAAATAGGAACATCACAAATTCAGTTATTGGAGAGACATACTCATAACAATAGTTTATAAAATTCCATAATATTAAAATATAATACGAATACTATATATACTTGTTTATGATTCTTCTTATCAATTACAATGCAAAATCTCAGACTCCTTTTCAAACTGGCAAGTTTCGTTACGGCCCAGTTGTTTTTATCCAAATACCTAAACAGTAGATCACGAATACAAACATCAATCATACTTTTTCTGTTTTCCTTTGTTTTTTATACAACAGTAAGCCTATCTTTTTCTTTCCATTTTAACTGAGCATACGTCAACGTCAATAACTTTCCAAATAAATCATAAATTCAACCAGAAATAGGTATTACAATTAGGCATCGTATGTCATAATTTGCATACGTTCAAAGTATCGAAATCTCTAAATTCCCTCCAGCCTCTAACTCCTTACACCGGTAACCGGTAACGTCTAACTTTAGAACACGATTCTCTGCCACGCCTCAGGATCAGAAACTAGTTGGTAACTTTTCAGCTATTTCATGTAACCCTATTTTGCGGTGAGAGCGCAAATTAATTAATCAAACTAACAATTTTGCTACTCATCTGGTTTCGTTGGGTTTTACGTTTGTCAAGAGAGTTGGAGCTTATTTGTGTTAATTGCTTCAAATAAAATCTATTTAAATTATAATTTCCATTATTATCGTCGTGTACAACCTCTGTGGACTCCAAACTAAACAATTGTCTTCAAAAATTGACTGCTGAGCTTAGTGTTTAATTGCAAGCATAACATGAAACTTCTTTGTAAATTTTATAACAATTATAAAATATCGAAAGATAACCAAATAAAAAATATATATTTCAGGTTTCGATATTTTATAATTGTTATAAAATTTACAAAGAAGTTTCATGTTATGCTTGCAATTAAACACTAAGCTCAGCAGTCAATTTTTGCCCTCCCCCCGCGCACCCCCGCCAGCTCCGGCTCCGCCGTCGAGCAGGCGCGTAAACAAAGGCCCTTCTCAGGGCCAGCCTGTCATAGAATGTCAATCGTCACCGACCTTCACTACGCCAATTGACACCGCCGCTTCTCGAAAAACCAAGCCCGCCGCTTCGCCTATGGAACACCGCACCTCCATGCCCGCACCTTAGCCGTCGACCTCGGGTGTGCAACAGAGGCCGTCCGGCGGAGCGTACCCCTCGGCAGATGCGTACGAGAGTGATATTCTCACTCTCGCCCAACTGATTACAGTTGAGGCTCTGTCGGAGGGTATGCTCCGTTGGATGGCGCTGTATTTGCGCATCTCGGAGGCCACAACCGAGGGCAACCTGCCTTCCGCAACGCGCCGCCCGCGGCTCATTCGCGTTACCCGCGATTCCGGACGCCCCGGATAGCCCGCTCGGTCGAGCGCTGCGCCGCAAGCGCAGCGAACCCGATGCAGAGGCCGCCGTGAATTGCGCACCACCGCCGACGCCGTCGACACCAACAGAAGCGCAGCCGCTCGTCAAGAGAGCGAAGATCGTGAAGCCCACGCAGCAACCAAGCCCGACGCCGCGCAACTCCAGCACCACGGGTGACACACCCACCCCCGTGCTTGCCACGCCGCGAAGGGCTGCCCGCGAGCAGCCCTCTTACGCGTCGATCGCAGCGCCTCTTGCGCGCGATTCGCGTACTACTGAAACGAGCTCGCGCCCACGGAACCCTAACCCGACGCCACCGACCGCCGTGATTGGCCAATCGGATACGCCTGTCTCACCCGACGCGCGGGGCCCACGTTTTCCCCCGATAGTGGTCGAGTGCCTTCCCAACTGGGATGCGCTACTCCCACGGTTGGAAGAAAAGTTGGGACGCGGACTCAACGTTCGCGGCTGCGGAGGAGGATTTAGATTTATCCCCGAAGACGCCGAAGAGTATAGGATTACCATGGACTTCCTGACGAAGCAAGAGGGGGCGAAGTGGTTTACATACTCCTCCCCCTCCCAACAATGCCTCAAGGTCGCCGTACGCGGCCTCCCACAGAAGACAGACCCCGAGATAATTCTGGAGGCCCTACGAGAGAAGGGATTCGCTCCGGAATACGCCCGAGAGATAAACGGACGCCGAGGCAGACCCGGATGCGTCTTTTTCGTCGTCCTGAAGCGATCGCCCGGCCTGACGCCCGCAATTTATAACGTCACTAAGATAGCGAATCTACTGATTCGAATCGAAGCCTGGAGGGGGGGAGCGCCGGCTCGCGCAGTGTCTCCGCTGCCAAAAGTTCAAGCATTCCTCGCTCCAATGCCACCGAGATGTAGCCTGTGTGCGGTGCGGGGGGCCTCACCCCGCCCGACAATGCGACCGCCCCAGAGAAGAGCCGGCGACCTGCGCCAACAAAAGTCCGACAAGAAGATATCAGACAGGCCCCAAAGGAGGTGGAGGAGACGGCGGCGGCGAGCCTTAATGGACCCCGCCAACCCTCCCCCCACCCCTAAGGGACCCAAGAGCAGAAGACGCAACAGAAAAGCAAGAGCGAAAGCGCGAGTAGACGCCGCCGAGAACGTACTCAATGAGTTCGAGACCAGGCTGGCCGCCCTGGTCAAGGAAGGCGATCAGAAGCTAATGACAGCCTCCCCGGAAGAAGCCGAAAACGTCTCGTGCACCGGCAGCGTCCGCACCCGCGACTGGCGCGCCCCCCGCCCCTATCAGGCCCCTCAGGCTGCGTGGGCTCCTAAGCCCGCGTCCCAGCCCATTCCCAGACCTCCGGCGGCTAATCCTTCACAGGACCACCCCGCCTATTCCATGTCCCTATCGAGTATTGACTACGCAGGTCAATTACTCATCTTCCACGAGATCTCGGAGATCTCGGCATACGAAGAAACCGCCCGAAATCCTC
>MU160943.1:16284-31701 GCA_015888305.1 Antheraea pernyi
TGTGCCGACCCTACTTAGGTGGGATAAGGGTAAGAAGATGATGATGATGTATATTTTCTTCATAGGCATTTATGTCTTTAAATCTAGGATAGGAACATAAAGGAATTATATTTCTTATTACTTACTAGTTGTGCCAGCGACTTGGTCCGTGTGGAATTTAATGTAAAAAAAACCAGTGACCAGTAAAATCTTCTGAATGTATTTAGTCGATTTACTTATCTACATTTCTCTTGTACTTATGTCGCGTCGTCATTAAAATTACGATAACTTTTGAAAGTGTTAACCGATTTTATTGAAACTAAGACTAAATGTTACTCGAGGATATGCTTTATGATTTCCTTGGTGAGATTTTATCATAAACGCAGTACTTTAGCAGTGATGCGTCTTCAAACAAATAGACAGACAGCTTCTTCTTCTTCTTACCCTTATCCCACCTAAGTAGGGTCGGCACAACATGTTTTCCTTTTCCACGCTCGCCTATCAGATGTCATCACAGTCATCACACCTTTTACACACATCATTTTTCACACAATCCATCCATCCTTTTACACACATATCATTTTTCACACAATCCATCCATCCTTTTACACACATATCATTTTTCACACAATCCATCCATCCTTTTACACACATATCATTTTTCACACAATCCATCCATCCTTTTACACACATATCATTTTTCACACAATCCATCCATCCTTTTACACACATATCATTTTTCACACAATCCATCCATCCTTTTACACACATATCATTTTTCACACAATCCATCCATCCTTTTACACACATATCATTTTTCACACAATCCATCCATCCTTTTACACACATATCATTTTTCACACAATCCATCCATCCTTTTACACACATATCATTTTTCACACAATCCATCCATCCTTTTACACACATATCATTTTTCACACAATCCATCCATCCTTTTACACACATATCATTTTTCACACAATCCATCCATCCTTTTACACACATATCATTTTTCACACAATCCATCCATCCTTTTACACACATATCATTTTTCACACAATCCATCCATCCTTTTACACACATATCATTTTTCACACAATCCATCCATCCTTTTACACACATATCATTTTTCACACAATCCATCCATCCTTTTACACACATATCATTTTTCACACAATCCATCCATCCTTTTACACACATATCATTTTTCACACAATCCATCCATCCTTTTACACACATATCATTTTTCACACAATCCGTCCATCCTTTTTTCGGTCTTCCTCTACTCTTATATCCATCGACCGTCATACTCAAAGCTTTTCTAGTTACATGGTCTTCATCTCTCCTCATAACATGCCCATACCATGCTAACCTATTACTCCTTAACTTCTCTGTTACTGGTGCTATTTTCAAACTTCCTCTGATATATTCATTCCTAATCTTATCCATTCTAGTTACACCACACATCCACCTTAACATTCGCATCTCTGCCACATGTAGTTTTCTCTCATCCGTCTCTCTAGTCGCCCAGCACTCAGATGCGTACAATAATACTGTTATCACTACATATTATAAAAGGTCCTCTGTCACGTCTGTCTGTTCGCAATAAACTCACAAATTACTTAACGGATTTTCATGCGGTTGTCTCCAGTAGATAAAGTGATTCGTAGTCATATGTTAGTTTGGAATTGTCAACAATGCGGATAGCTCACCTTTGCACGGAATCAAAAGAGGAAAGCTGATAGGGCGGAGCACCAGCCCAAACGGGTGAACAATACTCCATGTGAGGACGTACTTGTGCTTTATAAAGCACAAGTCGTGGCTCTGGGGTGAAGTACTTTAGGCAAAGATAATACCGTTCAGTACCTTTTTGTCCTGTGTGTCAACCGGTGCTATTTCTATAGTAGCTATTGACGAGCTACATTTTATCAATAACAGAATTTCTAAATACACTACAGAGATAATTTCCATACCATAGACGAGGATTATAGTAGTTATAGAGTTTATAGTATAACCCTGGCTTCCACTTATACTGGACACCCGTGTGATATCTAAGTATTTATGTATGAAAAATTAATACACTAATAATATTTTTAATAACTTTATTGATTCTTCATCATTAACATAAATAACTATTTAAATTAACATATTCATACTTAGGCATAGCATCATAGACAGTGTAGCGACAAGTGCAAGGACCTTCGTTGTCCATCGGTGAGTCTGACTATGACGAACTGAATACCGTTTCTGCCTTCATAACTCTGTAATATGACATGGTATATATTAAAGAAATAAATTATTATTATAGATATAAAATGCTATTTTACTAAAAAAAAGGGATATAAATAGATACATATCTAATACTAATAAACCGCATTGAAATTCATGTTATAACAGATAATATTGGCTCAGATAACTTATTTAATCAATACCCGAGTTCATAATATGTAGTAAATCTTACCTTATGTTATTTCCGCATAAACTTTCATCTCCAACTCATGTGATACTTCGCTTTATGTATTTGTTTAAGTTTCAGTTTCACCGGATTTCGTCTGCAATGAAATATGAGAAAATAAACAAAACACAAAGCAAAACGAACACAGTTGAAATAAATGTAATAAAGAAAAAAAAAGCAGTTAAAAAAAGGCAACCGAGTGAACAGAAAGATATGCATAATGACAAAATTCATCAGAGAAAAGAGAGGCTTGCAATATAAGGACCCGGCAAACCGACTTCACGAAATGATTTGAAAAACGAATTTATGAACGTAATGATGAATGAAGAAATGATCTGATATATTTTTTATATAGTTCGTTATACTCCATACTTTTTAGGTATTTAATATTTCACAAAACAAACAGCACGATTAAATCAGTATAAATTTAATTGCAATAAAGTATTTATAATAGACAAACCGTGCATACGACACCGCACGTATTTCTTAACGTAGTCATTATTTTTACTTGAAATCTCATTGTTTCTCATATTATATGCTATTTAAAAGTATTATTCGCAATTTGTAAAGTAAATGAACAAAGAAAAAACATACAGAATTGCATAAAAATCTGTCAAACAATTTCAGCAAATTATATCCGAACATAAAGACAGAAGTTTTACTATATATTCCTGATTAGTGTTTTAACAGAGGATTATTACAAAATATGAAAAAATGACACAATTTATTATATCTATTTTTGCATAGGTTCCGAATAAAGAAATTGTAATGTAATCAAGAATCGCATTATAGTTGGCCAATATTGTAAGGATTATTTTTAAGGTGGTAAAAATAACAAAACATAATGTTAATATTTTAAGAAAATCACTTATTTACCTTCGTTTTTTCTACACAAACAGGACACAACCAATCACCTTCTGGTGGTGATGCAATCCCGACGCACGCAAAATGATACCACTGTAGAACACATCGCGGCCCGTCGCATCCAATCATTTGTGCCTCAGTAACGTACTTGCCGCAGAAGCAAAAGTCGGTTTCTCTCTCAGAACAACAACGAGTATCGCTATCGCCATGGTCTGCGACATCATTGTTTAATGGCAGTACGTTACATATATGTCCGGCGAACCGCCAACGTTTTAAACCACATATATCACACCAAAAACTCTCAGTTCCATGTCGCCAATATAAATGCTCGAGTAGCAGCTTATAGTCACAGTATGAGACGGCACAACTGCGGCAAGTTAAGGGGACGGGCATGGAACTTTTTGAAGTGTTCATGTTTCAAAACTGCAACTTTATTTATGGATGAAGTTTTTAAAGATTCTTAAACCGAAATAGAAGTTTGACGTTCATAAAAAATATTATAAAAAAGTTTTCCACTCCACGATACGTCGAAGTTTTTTTTTAATTCAGCAACTTTAATTTTACACTCCAATATTCTTATAAGATGAAGAGCTTATATGAGATTTTAGAAGGAGTTCTTACGAAAAGAACTAACGTATCTATCTATAAATTTCTTTTATATATGTAAATAAAAAGGGTTAAATGTATAATAATTAGGAGAGTTGATAATTACATCTTTAATGTAAATAGGTTTGATGTTATTATTTGTAATTAATTAATATTTAATGATACAAAGACATGGACATATTTATTGTTTTGGAAATTAATTAGTTAATATAATTTCGACGTAGTAAATTACGGTTGATTAGTGTTTCTTCTGAAAACAATTTACAATAACAAATTTACTAATATATATTTAATTAATTTCCTAAAAATTGTGTACTAATCAGTAATACCTTGTCTTTTTCTGAAAGATTTTAAGTGAATGCATAAATACATTATAATAGTATAGTAAAAGAGTTAACAGATTATTCACTGCATGTTTCCTGTAGATAATAAAATTTCGTTTATAATATTAAAACACGCCTGCTGGTTATAAGTTTTTAATTTCTTTTAAGATAATAATGTTTTATAGGTGTTTAGGTATATATATATATATTAAGAAACGGTGCTAGTTTTTACAGCTCTTAGGAAATTTATTTTTATTCGAGATATGCATATTTATAGATTTTTGAAATTAGTGAGAGGTAATTAATTAAGTCAGTAACATTTTTCCTTTTTTCCAATCTTGCATTCAATCTTTTGTTTTGTATAAATTATGTTTTGTTTTTACCGCGCAACATTCACATAAATAACTCAGCATAGTTGATACACGTAGTTTACTATATAAATATGTATATATACACATAGTATATATATTTATACACATATGTTTTTAATATCTCTATGACAAAACTATTAATCTACATATTAATACGTTAAGAAGCAACTTTGTAACTTTTTCTGCACATTGCGCGTACCTTAGATACTTGCGAGATAAGAGTAGATGCGAGATACTTAAAGTTCATATGAAAAAGGAGTGTAGAAACATAAAACATGTGTACAATACCTTTTTATAAACAACTAAGATTAAATATAATGAAACATTCGTTCTATATATTCATACTGAATGGCAAACACGTCATATTAGTCTGTTGGCAGTCACTCTGAATAGACATTAAAAACAGTTACATATAAATGAATATTTTTTTTTTCTACTTTTTATACAAACAGACTAAATAGTTTAATCGGATTTTATTCAATTTGCATAGCGACCTTTTATAAATTCGCCATTTTGTTTATATTTTATTTTCGTGCATTGTCATCAGAACTGGACAAGCTTCGATCAACAATAACTAGATAAAGGGTCACCTATAAAATCGAAGCTAAATCCTGTCCGCGTAAATATATACCTATGCGTAGCTATTTGTTTACTAAAAAAGGGAAAAAAAAAGTTTTAAAACAGTTTTAAGTTCAACCTAATTACAACCATGACACCTAGTAATAAGGTCACATACGTTCAAAATATTATCTAATACTTTCGATAAAACGAGCAAAGCAATAAATTACTTCCATCACTTACAAATGAAAAGACAATATAAACAACATTTAGTGTGAATTCAACCTTAACACGCAATGAATAATGTACTTTTTCCCGTTATTCTGCGTGTTTGTGCATTGTGCCGAGCCTTGCCCAAACATTTGTACCACAGGATTAAAATCGGTAATTTTGTTCAAAATTTAATATTATTAGTTAGTTTAAGATTAAAATATAACTTATGCAACATGTATTTAGGGAAAATAAGATACTCCAGCCGTTAAATTGCTTTTTCGGGTATTATTTTTGCATCTTTTGAATACATTGCGGCATTGTGAAACGTGCTTCGACCCGATATCTAGTTATTGTTGATCGAAGTGGACAGCATACAATTTTTTTTTTCGAACTGAAAACTCTATTGTCTTCTCAGGGTCTTAACAGCTTCACCGGACTACTAAGGCATGCACTTAAGGCACTCAGCCGATAGACATACAAAATTATAAAGTCGTAGGCCAAAAGGAGCTGGTTATAATTCAGCTTGCAAGATTTGACCTAAACAAACTAACGAACATCGCAAGCTAAATAGCAGCTGCAAATTATTATTATTACATAGTATAAAACAAAGTCCCCTACCGCGTCTGTCTTCCTGTTCGCGATAAACCCAAAAACTAACTGAACGGATTTTCATGCGGTTTTCACCAGTAGATAAAGTGATTCATGAGGAACGTTTCGGTATATAATTTGTCAAGGATTTTTTTTTATGATCAGGGCGGGGCAACGTCTGCCAAGCCCGCTAGTAATATATATTTCAGTAAATAAAAAATTTACATTTGTATATGTTCTCAGATGACGTAACAGAATAAAATTCAACAATTTATATGCAATGATTATATGGGTACACGCTTTGGCCAAAGTACCTCAATAACATTCAGATTAGAAATAGATTATTTTCGACCACTGAATGCTTACTGCTGAATGCTGAATAATTAATAAAAAATTAATACTAGTAGAACTAACAACACAAAAAATACAAAAATAACAACGTTTACATGATTTTTTTTGGTTTTTAGTCATATTATACCACTCAGGTTTATTCGGAAAACCCCTCTGTAATTATTAATACAATAAATATATCCTTTATTTATTAATAATACATACATATAATCCACTATTTTAGATTTAAAATTAACCTAGAAAACTTCTACTTACCCCACTTCCTTATCCCAACTAAGTAGGGTCGACTTAACGCATTTCCTCGCCCATTCTCCTCTATTAGGTGTTATGCCCTTATTCCCATTTTTATATACTTTCAAAGAATAATCTTCGAAACACAAAGAATATATCTATATACATAATTATATATATATACAAAAAACACAGTCGGTTTAGTTACACCATTTATAATTCAAGTGCGGCTGGACTGATTGTTATAATTTGTTGGATTTCTCTCTGCCCCGACTAGCACAAAAGAATATCAGAAAAAGTCTAAGAAAAAACATCATTTTCTCATACATTTTGTAAAGAAAGGCATTGTTGATTTATATATGGAGGACGGATTGACTAATTTCGATGAATTTGAGTCAACAAATGCAGCAAATAGCTTAACAGAAAGTAATACAATTATACTTCACGAACCTTTTCAGTTCTGTTCCATTAAGCCAGTCCGTTCCTGCCACGTGAATTACATTAATTCCTAAACGATTAAAAGATTTTTTATTTCAATTGTTGTACATTTATTGAACTTAATTAGGTTATAATTTAACACAACATTTATTGATTCTGAAGCTGTATGAAGTTCTCCGGGTCCGCTAGTAATTCGGTATGTACCACTGAAGCTCATTAAACTAATTCACGTAACGTAATGTTGTTTTAACAGGTCCAGCGGACGAGGGGAAGCAGCTGGTGTGTACCCAGTCTGCCTCTCTATAGCTAGGAGCCCGGTGGCCACCTTCCGCTGGGCGGACCGTTGGGGCGGCTCTACAAGGTAGATTAGCTAAGTTCGATCCCTTGCCGTCCCAACAATTACGGTGTGACGGTACACCGTGGGGTTTTAGTACGTGCGACTCCGACATAACCCACCCTCTCCCCCGGAAAGGTGGCGTATCAATATAGGATTTTCCCACGTTAAAAAAGACGGTGGCAGAGCCACGCTATAGCTATAACTGGTTTCGGCATAATTTAGTCGGCTCGACCGGGGTAGTACCAACTTCTCACAAAAAACCGACGTGAAGTAATAGTGCTTGTATTGTTGCTTTCCGTTCGTTCAGTGAGAGTGCCAGAGGACTATCTCCTTTCCCCCTCTTTCCCCTTACCCATACACAGGTTGGCAACGCACTTGAAACTTCCCTGGTGTTACTAGTGTCTGTAGACGATGGTGATCACTTAACATCAAGGGACCGACCTGTTCGTTTGCCTCCTATGACATAAAAAAATGTAGTCTATCGTTAATCCTAAATTGCAAAAAGGAAATTGTGAATACTCAATTTTTTATGAAGAAGAGACGGATTCCGATACTAATCTACTTAATAAAACCAATCTACTACTAATAAACTAATCTCAAGCTGTTATCCTCGTCTATCTTTTCAGCCGCTCTGAATATATAAGTTGGAACTTGCGCACAACATAGTCAAGATTCTTATACAAAACAAATTCAAAATATTACCTGAATATACGCATGTATACCTGAATTTGTGTTCTGCGCAATTATATTTAGAGCGCTCAAAAAGTTTGGCGAGGACAGTACTAAAACTGAGTGACATATAACGTCGTGGCGGTAGCACGGCTTGGCCAATGGGATATCAATCTGATGTCCGCAGGTTCGAACGACATATACTAACGAATTTTTCAGAAGTCACATACATTTACATACACAACAATATCGTGTGACGGTGAAGGAAAACGTCACGAGGAAACCTGAACCTGAAGAATGTTCTTGTACCATGTGAGAAAACATAGAATTGTGGATTTCTCGGAGTTTGAAATCGCAAATACTTCGTGGGCTGGCATGGTGATGATACCTTCTTTCGGCAAGAGGCCTATGATCTTGCAGTGGGTCTCTCTACAGGCTGATGATGATGATGATGATGACAGGTACCACGCGTGTAAAAGTTTTAAATCATTCACAGGTTTTTTTTTTGTCGAACTGACTACGCTATTGTCCTAGCAAGGTCTTAACAGCTTCACCGGACCACCATTCACAGGTGTTCCTTATATTACGTAGGTAATATAACATACTAAGCAACATATTTTGAAACTTCAATTCCTAAATATATCAATAGTATCTATTAAATTATCTATTGTCGGCGATGGAAAATCTCATCAGGCATACGGCTGGTAACAAAATAGATCGTCATTTTTACACACAGAGCTCGAAGACTTGTCGGTAACGACCCACTGATAACAGCCAAACTGCAACCACTTGAACATCGACGTAGAGTCGCCTGTCTTGTGGTATTTTATCGGCTACACTTTGGGGAATGTGCACAAGATCTGCACCAACTATTACCTACGAATATTATTTCGAAAATAATTCACAATGACTTAATTGCGTAGTCGCGCAATTGACGTAACGGAGCAAAATTAAAAATAGACTCTACCCAAACGATCTTTAATGACGTTTAAAGTTTACAAAAAACTAAAATGCCATTAATACATACCGAAGCTATGAAAACAGGAAAATATTTTAACGAAATTGTGCAAAAACCTTTTTCTAAATCAAATATATGACTTATTTACTTTGGCAACGATAAAAATGTTTACATCGAGGAGATAAATTCTGCACAGATTTTGTTAACAATAGGGTAGGCGGGTCGTGTGTGACTCATTCTGTGGGAAGCACGAAATACATACTTCGTAGAATATCCCTCTGATATATTTTTGATACGGGGCCCAATTAGAACTAGCTACGTCTCTGCGCGCGGATGCCATTTGTAACACAGATGATATAAGGTGTTTTATTCTAACCCATAGTACTAGTAAAACACAAACAGTGGAAAAAATACACAGACCAACAGATACTGCAAACTGATATACATAATCGCAGAAATATTACCAAATTCATTATCAACTTTTGTGCATATTTCGGGAATGCGTGTTTTTTTCTCGAACTGACTATGCTATTGAGCTGGCAAGGTCTTTATAGCTTCACCGGACTACAGGGGAATGCGTGTATTCGTAATTTCCATCCTGGTCCAGTAGGTGGCGCTGTTGTCGAGATCTAAAACTTTTTAAATTTTCTGATCTCATTATTTTTTTTCTCGTGAGAAACAACGTAATCCCATATCTTTAAATAACCACTATTTCTGAGTAGTATTTAATTCGATATCGCTACATATTATAAAACAAAGTCATCCACCGCGTCTGTCTATCTGTCTTGCTGATTTAATGCGGTTCATTAATAGATAGAGTGATTCAAGAGGAAGGTTTTTAGTTATATAATTTGTCTTTTTTTTTTGTAATTTGTGTTGAAATATAACGATAAACCTTGGAAGTGTCGGAAAAAGTCAAGCAGCGTGGGAGCTTTAATCGAAAACGCTGCCTTTGAGATATTATGATATGATAGTTCAAATCCTGGTAAAATCAATACAGTGTCATCCTAATTAGCCCTAACTAATGTTATAGATGCAGAAGTTAGTTCGTTTGTTACGCTTTCAAGCCTTAACCACTCTACCGACAATCATGAAATTATATGTACATTGTCGGCAGTGTACAAAACGATATAGAGTACCTTTCATCCACTAAAAATATACTGTTCGAGAGATATATCAGATCTACATTGAAGCGAACAAAGCCGCGAGTAGAAACTAGTACTACAATAAAAATATAAAACATGATGTTTAACAATGAATTGTATCATAATTATACACATATGCTACTACACTTTCATGAGAACATCATCAATAACAAATAATAAATGACCAGGATAACATAAAACCCGAAGAGATCTCAGGGCAATATCAGTTCAATAACGACAGGGGACATTGGCGAGACTGTAAAAACAGTGCGCAAACGGCTGCCCCAAACA
Organism: Antheraea pernyi; assembly: GCA_015888305.1. NCBI lineage: Eukaryota > Metazoa > Arthropoda > Insecta > Lepidoptera > Saturniidae > Antheraea > Antheraea pernyi. Next base: position 26,662 of record MU160943.1, read on the forward strand.
CTCCTCGATATTTGCCTTGAATACGAATATATCTGCTTCTGACCTCATTCAATATCCTTTTCCAAACGAACAGTTTTATCGTCTTTGTTATTTCCACCCAATGAACACTAACCTCTTGAACGGAATGATTGTGACGTGCACACGAAAATCTTTTTACTTTTAAGCTCGTAAATCTCAATGAATTAAGAAAAATATAACGTACTAGCTTCTGTTCACGACTTCGTCTGCGTGGAATAATGACTTTGGGCTAACTAACACACGAAAAAAAAACGATTTTGAAACACTCTTTATTTGTACTCCTCTGCTGGTGGTCTTATCGTAATAATATATAGCCTTCTTCGAGAAATGAGCTATATACATATCTCCATACAAACTTTCATTCCCTATTTCCTATTGTTATTTTACACCCTTGAGGATAAAAGTTTTACAAATTTTCAATGTCATATTTATTTATATCGAATCAACAGCCTAAAAAATCACTTCCAAGCCATCAGCTTCATACCCCTTTCAATCTCTTACAACCCTTTACTTTTTCGCATTAAAAAGTAGCCTATGACCTTTCACAGGCTCTAGACTATCCGTGTACCAAATTTGATTTAAATCGGTTCAGTAATTTTTGCGTGAAAGTACGACAGACAGAGTTACTTTCGCATTTATAATATTATTAAGGATTGTTCAAGTAAATCCTTGTACAAACATATCTATTGATGTTATTACGTTAAATTTTTATACATTCTGTTCAAAGAAAAATTGCTCATACTAAATCGATGTTTCGATAAAAAATACAAACCCTTATAGCGTAATAAATGTGTATCGAATGAGCCCTGATAGCGTTGACGTGATACGATTGGTAATGTAAAAGTTATGAATCAGAGAGAATCTTTGTAATAAATGCCATCGACACACAAAGATAAGTGTATCGTTGAAAAATCAAATCTAAATTGAAGGTACTATATATAGTTTTGGATACTGTATCTGTTGTTTCGTTGTTTATAAATGTTACTATTTTGGTTTTCCGCGAGTTCTTAGTCTATCATGTAGAGGCTTTTATATTTTATTCATAATCTCGGGTTATATGAATCTATATTTTGTAATATTGGTGGGACCGAACGAAACGCAACAATGCAAGCACTGTTACTTCACGTCGGTTTTCTATGAGAGGGTGGTACTACCCCGGGCTAGCCAACCCATTCATACTGAAACCAATAATAGTTTCAGCGTGGCTCTACCACCATTCTAAATTCTAAAAAATCAAATCTAAATTGAAGGTACTATATATAGTTTTGGATACTGTATCTGTTGTTTCGTTGTTTATAAATGTTACTATTTTGGTTTTCCGCGAGTTCTTAGTCTATCATGTAGAGGCTTTTATATTTTATTCATAATCTCGGGTTATATGAATCTATATTTTGTAATATTGGTGGTAGTTTACGTAATATAGTTCGGTTATTGAGCAGAGGGGAAATGGATGGGAAATAATACCTTAATGAACATGAATTCTGAGATCTCACAAAACTCCTTGGAAAGTTCTAACAATTGGGCCAGCGTTTTGTTACAATATTGAAAGAATCACAAAATACTTTTATTTAATTGTAACCGATCTTCTAGATTATTACTCCCATTGTCGAGTATCATACATATATCACAAGTGCCTTGTGATTATGTTAATGTTATAAGAAGACGGGACCTCCCTTGTTAGAACTTTTGATGAAGTTTTTGTGGCATCTCAGAATTCTTCCTCCGTGGTATTATTTCCCATCCACTTCCCTTATGCACAATAACCGAACTATATTACGTAAAATATCACTAGTATTACAAAATATAAAGACAACTAATACAAGATTATGAATAAAATATAAGATCCACTACGAGCTTTTGGCGGGACCTTGGTCTGTCATGTAGTGGATGTTATTTTTTATTCATAATCTTGTGTTACTTGACTCTATTTTGTGTAAAATTGGTGGTGTTTTATGTAATATAGTTTGTTTATTGTGTATTAGTAAAGTGAATGGAAAATAATACCACGGACCATGAATTCTGAAATGCCACAAAAACTGCATGGAAAGTTCTAACAAGATGGCCACCATCTTGTTAGTTCATTGAAATTTTATCAAGAAACTTGTAATATCGATACTCACTTGACAATGGCAGTATTAGTCTACTAGAAGACTGGTTGCCAAAAATGGAATGGAAGAAGAACTTGTAATACTATTAACTGATTGACAATGGCAGTAATAATCTAAAAGATTGTTTGTCAAAAATAAAGTAAAAAAAAAACAAGATTCACTACATGACAATCTAAGGTTCCGCCAAAAACCACTCGTAGTTTTATTGGTATGGTACTGTGTATCGTCATCATTATGCAATAAAACCTTTTTATATAAATCGATTGTTGACGTTCAGATCTCAGTTAATTAATAGTATCGAGACTCCAACTTTTTGGTAGTCATGCACACGAACGTCAACAGAAAAGAAAAAAGTGTCATTCATTCTTCTGTTTACGATCGAACTATCGAGGCGATCATATTATAATGAGCAGCTGAAACAAATATCATCATCAAAACAAACATCAAAACATGAATCATTATCCAACATTCGTGGAAGCTCAGCGGCCAGCTGCAACAGAGAGGAGATCACGAGGTACGTGCATTGTATCTTTACTGTTGTTAGCTGGATCTGAACGAAAACTCTAAAGGTTCTCGAAGACCCTTCGGGGTCCCCCAGAGTAGCAGAAAGCCACTTCGGTGGTGCGCATGCTACATACTGGTCGTCAATGGCAGTAATAATCTAAAAGATTGGTTGTCATAAATAAAATATACTATTTATTTTTCCATTCCTTGGTCATTAATTATTGATTTTTGCCAACCTTAAAAGTGACAAATGACGGTACAGCTTGAATGACGTAGTAGGAAAAGTTATACAAACACTTATATATTTTGGTCATAGAGAAATTGCTATTTTAAATCTTATTTTATTTCTTTGGGAAAGCTTGCAGCTAACACTAATAAAATAACAAAGAAGTAACATAAAAAAGGCTAATTACAAATGTTCTCTTATATGTAGAAATATATATAAACAAAGAAAAAGGCAGCTATGAATAAAAATGAAATACATAATTATTATATACACAACGTTATTATTAATAAAAATTATCTAGTCAAACACTGTCTAAAACATGGTACACTAGTTGAAAAGAAATCTAGATCTTATTGCTTAAGGAATTAAAATATTTACATGCTCGGATCAGAAAGGCATTTTGTCGGTGTGTCGTCCTTACTAGTGGTACATGTAAAAGTTACGGTTTTTTTAATGTACATGTTTGTACACATAACTGAACTTTGGATAATAATTCTGGACAGTCTACGATTCCATTTGCTATATTACTCAAATAAATTAAATTGTATGTGTAATTGTGTGTGTATGCGTAACTAAATTATATATGTATAAATGCCGAAAAACAAAAATATATTATAACAGAAAAGAATTAAAATAAAAGAAAGATATCAGATAAGCAAAAAATAATATAGACAGACATCCTAGAATTTTTAATCAATCAAAAACAAAAAGTTTACATTGCCTTTAAGCCTTTTAGTAATAAATTTCAAAATTTATAAAGTATAATTTAAATTTATTAATGGAGTTTTATAACATAGCTTCAGGTCCGTAAATATCTTATTCTTAATTAATATTACTAGTGGGCGCCCAGTGGTCGACATTCGACCATAGTTCATTCTCATTTTTCGTTCGTTCTCATTTTTTTATTAAACCATCATTTGAAGTGAGTTCGCTATAAAACAATACTAAACATTAAAATATTGACTTTGACTTATGCAAAGTGACATGAAGTGAAAGCCCTAAAAATTTTGACATTCAATAAGACCAAAGAGAATAATAATTATTTCAGTGGTTCCATAAATTTACTAAAGATAAATTATGTATCAATTTATTATTAAAGTATATTATGAATTTACATATTATATTATTATAAAATTAACCTACAATTTAACAAGATTTCAAATGGCATGTAAGGCACGCAACAGCAGTCATGTAAAAAATATTGAAAACGTAATTGCAACGTACGAGTAAAATAACGGATGTCAAAATATATTTTTCATTTACATGTGTGTATATGTTGTGTAAAATTCAAGCAATAGTGTGAGTAATGTATATTTGAATTAATTTAATATGCTTGTAATTCATTTTATATTAAAAAAAATTGCTTTCTGCACTTCTCCTCCATATAAACTTTAACTATGGCAAATTTCACATTGATCTGTTTGTCCATTTCTTTTAAAAAGGAATACAAAGTTTAGGCTTCACGTATTAATATATATGATGATGATTTCTAATGTCTCTTAAATTTGCACATTGCATTTGTTAGGCAATCAATTTTCGATTAAGTATTAGCTGTAGTGGCGCTAAATTTAAATAGAGAAATATTTGCGTTCTCATATATGTAAAAATTAAGATGCCTAACGTCACTATTACTATTATGAATAAACCTCACAACATAACTTTTCTAACACTTATTACAGACCTGTTTTATACTTTTTGTTGATTCAAAATGTACATAATTTTTATCTCGATTTTGAAAATGTGCTTATCAATAACAAGTTATTCATATTCAGAGATGTTAATATTATATTATCGTTATTAGTATGTACACTAACATGTACGTTATAAATATGGAAATGTTTTGATACATAGGTGTACACAGGCGCCGGCATCAGTACGGCCGCAGACATCCCCGACTACAGAGGTCCTCATGGAGTCTGGACGAGACTGCAGCGAGGGGAGAGCGTCGGGCGCGTGGAGGTGTCGCGCGCGCGGCCCACCTTCACGCACATGGCGCTGACGGCTCTGTGGGCGCGCGGGACGCTCAAGTTCGTGGCCTCCCAGAACTGCGACGGCCTGCACCTGCGCGCCGGACTGCCGCGACGCGCCCTCGCCGAGCTGCACGGCAACATGTTCGCCGAGCTCTGTGCCGCCTGCCGCCGCCTCTACCTGCGCGCCTTCGACACCACCGAGCGCACGGCGCGA